>JBAMAW010002158.1:0-159016 GCA_037043295.1 Amiota minor | reverse complement strand
GCAAGAGCACATTCGCATTGCCAACAAGGATTGTAATTCAGGTACC
The DNA here is from genome assembly GCA_037043295.1 of Amiota minor. Lineage (NCBI taxonomy): Eukaryota > Metazoa > Arthropoda > Insecta > Diptera > Drosophilidae > Amiota > Amiota minor. Next base: position 158,970 of record JBAMAW010002158.1, on the reverse strand, counting down.
TCTAATCAAATTCAATGTGCGCAAGGAAATTTGTAGGTTGCTCTTGTTTTTCCGAAAGAAGAAGTGAATGCATTTTTTCGATATTCAGTCTGGAACGAATTGAATGAGTTTTTGCCCTGGCATTTGAGAATTTCGAAATGAAACCTTGTCTACTACAACTAAACAATGTGTTGTTCCATTATACACAACTACGCAAGAGTTAAAGTGAGTTGGACGCAAACCAAAAAACAAAACAAAGTGAAGCTTGGAAACATACATACATGACAGACTCAGAAGAGATATAAGTAGTTAGCAATATTTAAATTAATGGAGGAGATTTTACTGTTTTTATTATCCTTTATTGGTTATCTGGGGCATTGCTGTTTTCCATTTGGGTGACATTTATATTGGCATTTCGTCTATTATCGTTATTTTGCTGGCGTTCTATATTATATCCTCCTCTCTAGTTTCCACCGTGACGCCATTACCACGACCACATCCAACGGTATTGGTTATTTTTGTTTCTATAAATCCTGGGATTTTGGTTATAATTATTATTATAATTATTTTTGTTCCGATAATTTCTACCTCGGCTACCTTGGATGTACATAATGTTAGATTGTTGATATTCAGTGCAACAATTAATGAATTTTTGTTATTTGTGAATGTGCCTGCCTCCATTATTAACTTTGTTTTGTCATTGCTTGTATTTTGAATTATAGCTTTGATTGCAGCTTTATGAGCATATGACTGTGCATGATTTGAGTCCATACCGTCATGAAAATATGCGTTTTGTAATTTTTTAGTGAGATCTTCTATTTCTTTCGCATAAGTACTGGCTGATTCGGAATGTTGTTTTATGTTCATTAGCTTTGCAGTAATGAGCTCAACAGAATCTCTTCTTACGCAGACTTTAATTTTACAATTACCCGTGATAGTTGATTTTTTTATCAGTGATCAAGTTTAAAGCAGTCCTTTTCAGTTTTGACTTTATTAACTCGGTAGCAATAGCATCATCATTTTCATTAATGCTATTGATTGATAACGTTTAGAGAAGAAAGAAAACCTTACAAGTTTTTTTGGGACACCATCAAATTCAATTAATAATTTTGAAGCTAGTTTTAAAATTTCAATTGGTGATTGAGGCATATTGTGGCCTATATTATCTAAATTTTGTTTCTTTTAGTCGTTTAGCCATATGCAATTTTTTTGTTAATTAAATATATATGTATAACATAAGTAAGTTAATATTATTTATTATATCTTTATTTATTTATTATAAATATAAGTACACATAGCTAGGTTTATGTATATGTTTAGTTATTATGTAGATGAAATATTTAATGATATTTAAATAACAGTTTTATTAAAGGAGTTTATTTAACGACAAACAATATTTTATTTAATAACAGTTTTATTAAAGTAGTTTATTTAACGACAAACTATATTTTATTTTGCAGCCACAGCTGCGTATAATGTTTCTCTTTTTTAAATAACTTATCTTATTCATAGGAGCGAACGCGAGCGACCGCGTCCTCACTCGATGTGTATATGTCAGCAAGTAAGTCACCCTAACGATCAACAATCACTCTCGCGCGCTCAGTAGTTCTTACACTATAGCGTTGCCATGTAGGACAATCCGCTCCTAGTCTCCTTGCCAGATCCTACATATATATGAAACAAAAAAGTATTTTGAAATCAAGCATAATAAAAAGTACAATATAAGTTACAATATTTTTAATTAGAAATAAGTTTACCTTATACTTGAATATAATTATTAATTTTTGTTCTTTTTCTTTTTGAATAAGAAAATTTTATTTTTATTGTAATGTTATTTTCTTTATATATATTCCGAGTCGAAGGACTGGTAGCTAGCACTCCTTAAAAAATTTAGGTTATATATTATAAGTAACTAAATGTATATAATCTAATCCTGTAAATAAATAAATAAATAATATATATAATTACTTATAAATTTTAAAATTTTTCTTTGAAATGGGAAGTTGTTTTGTGTTTATTTTTTTATTACCTAGATATTTTCTTATTTTTTTTTTTTTTGGGGGGTTTTGTATAAGTATTTTTTGTATATTTTTTTTTTTTTATCTGAAGCGAAATCGCAATAATCACAATAAGAAAAGAAAAGTTTTTATTTAAGTCGTTGCGTCCGGTTGGACGTTCTTCATTTGGTAGTCATCGGTGCTTGGCTGGATTCGTCTTAGATTGGATCGCTGTTTCTGTTGTTAATGAGCTGACAGTCAATATCGCCGCTATTTGCACTGCGGTCTGCGGCAGGCAATGTTGGCAATATGGAGTAATCATCTTTTGAGTTTTGATTCGAATCGCTTAGTTTGAGTATTGAACTGTCATCTGTTGTTGGTATATGTGTTACTTTCGCTCGTGCTGCTGCTTATCTGTATACTTCAATATTTAATTTTTATTTGATTGGTAATTGTGGTAGTACTGCTTGTTTTAGTTTGCCACCAGGAACTGCCAGTGGGATTAGTTCAAAAATGAATTCAGATCATCAATTAATTTTGAAGTTGAATATTGATGGATCTGATGCCTAAACAATAATTATTGTTGTTGTTTTTGTGTAATTAGTTATAATTTTATAGTATTTAAATGAACTGGCATTAGCAATTGAATCAAACTGATTCAATGCCTATTAGACCAAAACTTCATTTTTGGCATGTATACTTATAAATACCAAAATTAAGCAGGATTGCCATGTAATGAAAAGATTTATTTTTATTAATTTATAATGTTTTATTGTTTATTGATCGATTACTTGCAAAGGCCGTTATTGGTTTAGCAACGCAAATGACCATTAGATCTTAGCGCTTGGCAATCGATGTCTTCTTATGGCTTTTATAGTGCAAACTTAAGTTAGAATTATGCATGTATTGTTATAACATACATATGCCTTAACTTGCTTATGCCAAGTATCAAGTGACCTACCAAAACAATTAGAAATAAATTATGTAAACAGCTATGGTCATCGGATATGCATTGTAAGCATATTCCACGACGTAGGTACACTATAATAAATATTTAAGGCATATACATATTACAGAAGTTTCCTTATTGGTTCAGGAATACTTATGTAATAAATCTGGTCCGATTGAATCTGTTGGGTTCGGGCCACACTATATGTAGCATTATTAGGTAACATGGTACTTCGTTTTGTTGTTGTACCACAATGTTCTCTGCTTTGGGTCTTTCTAGTTCCTCTGTTATGTCAGGCAAACTTCTGCTATGTCTATCCTTATAAAAAAAAAAAAAATATATATATAATTAACAAAATTATCCAAAATCAAGTGATATATTGTACAATAGTATCTTATATAATTTTTTTTTTTAAGTTCTCTTACTTGGAAGTTAGCTCCAGTCAAGTTTTTCTGTTGCGTCTTTACAAAAGGTTTGCTGCTTGCTGAAATATTTCCGCATAGTTTACAATGTATTGTACAGTTTTCTTTAATAATATTACTTAAATATCGTATACCCATATATTCGCTCATATTTTGCTTTCTTTTATTTATGTCCTTGTTAGATTTTTCCCCGATTTTATCCTTAAGACAATTTTTTGACATATTAGATGATGGATTATGCTAATTAAATGCCAATCTAAAATGTTAGGTAAAATGTTAGGGTTTCTTAAGATTTCGTAAAGGGTGTAGTTTGTTCTTATTATGTGAAGCAATTTGCTTATTTGAATATATGAGTTTACATATTACTATTGTAGATATATACAGGATTAGGCGATTGAACTGTTACCATTTTTATACTATTCAACGGAGTGAATAGTATTATAAGTTTGTCATAAAGTTTGTAACAGGCAGAAGAAGACAAAAAAACCACATAAAGTATATATTGTATATTCATGTTCTTATTAGAAAAACTTCTCTATTTTTTATCCAGTCGAATTGAAACCTGGACACTATCAGTTTCCAAGATAGGCGCAGGACATTTGTCGGAACCAGCCGAATCGGACCACTAGGGAGTACCTCTCATACAAACCACCCATTCAATTCATTTTCTTATTAGAAAAAATTTTTGGTTTTTGTCCTATCGAAATGAAACTTTGGACACTATCAGTTTATAATATAGGCGCATTACATTTGTTGGAACCAGCCGAATCGGACCACTAAGGAGGGTGCCTCCCATACATATCCTGTGAAGAGCATTTCATCTTCGGCATAGTCGAAGATAACCTTCTTTCTAGTTTTTGTGTGAAATTATTTTTTACTGATTCAATTACAAAGATAGGAATTAACAAACATTTTAGAATTTATTCACTTTAACTTGATGTGGCCACCTTTTGCCTTGACTATGGAAAAAATAATTTGCACACTGCACGAATATGATCTTGCGGCATTTTGGCCCATTCCCGTACAATCACTTTCTTCAGAGCATCCATACTGCCATATTTTTTAATCCTCGCCTTGATCTCCAAAATGGCCCAAATGGAATAGTCCATCGGATTTGCATATGGCGAATGCAAAAGCCATTGTGTGGACGAAATGAAGTGTGGTACATGGTTTTTTTTATCATTCTTGGTTCACACGAGTTTTGTGAGACGGTGCCGAGTCTTGTTCAAACGTCCATGGTGTACGATCGAAATGTTTGCGTGCCTACGTCTTTAAAGCAGCTTCCAAAAAATTTTCCCGATAATAAGTCGCATTGACTTTGACACCAGGCTCGATGAAAACGACAGCGTCCATCGGCGGTCACATCTGCCTATTTCAAAAGATGTTGCTGTTTTTTTTTTTGCATCCACCACCATAGCGTTTGTGGTAGCTTGTAAACAATATAAACAGCTGTCATTGGTATGAATTTGACATAGTTGGCAATATCGCGTTGCAAGATATACTCGTGTGAAACACTTCAATCGCCTAACCCGTATAGTTGATATAATGTTAAAGTTATTATATTTCTTAATTTAAGATTCTTTATTATTTTCTTTTTCTTTAATACATATTTCTTGTTTTTATGTTTCTATTATTATTTCCTTATTCTTATTATTTTTTTAAATATTTTTTTCTTTTTTTGTATTTGTTAGTCGTGTGTCATGACAAATTGTGAGAATAATTTCTTGTAATCACTTCTTTCTCTTTTTTTTGCCTTTCTTTTTCTAATTAGTTACCTAGAAAAGCTATATAGCCTGGGTCAGTGTAATTTTTTCACAACTAATAGAAATTTCAAAGCAAGTATACGATCAGCCACTGATAAACCGTTAAGGCTAATCGTTTGTATAAACTTTTCTTTTACTTTTTCTGTTGCTTTGTATCCGACAACGTCAATTGTTCATTTCATATATATAACGTTAAGCGATTGAACTGTTACCTATTCAAACTGCCGTATTTTTTTTTTGTGTGTGAAATTATTTTTTATTAATTCAAATTACAAAGATGTATGGAAATAATAAAAATTTTAGAATCCATTCACTTTAGATCGATGTGGCCAGGAAATTATGTAACAAAAAAAATCCCTTACATGAATACCAATATGGTAATGTATTTTTTCTTTTGGTGGCGATGTTGTCGTCACTGCTGTTGTTGTTGTTGCTGCTGTCTTCGTTGTTGGTTATTTTATTTTCTATTTAGTTGATTTTTTCTTTCAGTTTATATGGTGGCTTTTCGGTTTTCTTATATGTATTGTTGAGAATTGGTTTTTACTTGTTATATTGTTTGTTTTTTTGAAGTGAAACTTCTTTAGCGGCGTTGGGTAAAAATTTATATTAAAAATTTGTGTGAAAAATATAATACAAATCGTCACGTTTCTTTTATTCTGTATCTCATAAACCGCACTAGGTAGAGACTTGGAGTTTTCACAAACAAATAATAAAATTTTTGAAAATCTACCAGAAAAGTCTCAAAATAAAAGGAGATTACATTTCCATAACAACAACATGCAGTTTGTGTGTATAAAAATATTTATAACAAGGACATGCAAGCAAACAGCTTGTGTGTTGTACAAAAACAAGCAAATGTACAAAGAAAAGAGAACGAGAAATACACAGAAGCTCTGTGATGCTCTAATTTATGTGCAAGAGAGGACAGACGGCAAACGTAAACACAATGTGTAACACAACAACAACAATTACACACCACAGAAACCAAAAGCAATATACAGACGGACAGTCAGACAGAATGTCAGATTGACATACAATCGTGCCATGACCCTTCCCCGCACACGTTGTGAGAGTATAAAAGCAAAATGAAATTGTACAATCTATCACAAAATGTGTCGCCGGCATTACAAACTTAAAGTATTGTATGTAGTTTTATTTGAGATTATTTTTCTCTGTCTGTTTTTAAGAAGTTTCACTTGGCACACGCTCAATTTTTTATTTTTTCACTTTCACGTTTATTCGAATTATCTTAACACAAAATATATAAAATATATTTTCCGTTGGTAATTAATTTATTGGTTGGTTCAATCAAGTATTAATGGATTGACATCCAAAAGGCGTTCTTAAAGTTTATCCTGATTTTCCTTCAAGACTTGTAAATAGGTAACCTCTACTGCACCAATTACCATTTAGAATTAAGAATGTTTTATAATTGTTTTTTTAATGTTTGATGTTTAAGATATCGAACAAGACCAACCCTAGTTTATCACTGATCATCTATTTATACTATTTTTATCAGTTCGACGTCGTTGATCAAACACAACCAAAATAGAAGCAAAGGATTAGCAAAATGGCTCGAAAAGAAGTTATGTTTATGAAATTGACATCAATGTAAATCGTTATTGACTTAATGGTAGTTATTGTACATTGTACGTACATTGAGGATTTATGGTGGATCGAAGCGGTAACTTGCGCTACAAATTGTTTTTTAATTTTTTATTTATTAATTTTTGATTTTATTTTCTTGATTTTTCCGTCGGTTTTTCAGCTGCTTCTCTTTTGTCTTGGTGCTGAGTTTAGATTTCTTATACTACCATGATGTGCACACATTTTCTATGCAATTTTGAAGTTCTCTCCATGTGTGTGATGCTTGTTTATGAAATGAACATTACTTTCCTAAAGCAATTCTTTAGTTGGATGAATGAAAAAACTGTGAAAGGAGGATGATGAGGACAATGACCCAATAAGAAAAACCAATTTAAACATGAATACTTCTGAATAAATGTATCCTATATCCTCAGGTTGATGATCGACGATGATTAAGTTGTGCTTTCTTATGGCCACTAAACACATACATACACACTAGACTTGTGCATGCGTAGACACTCGGCATTGCTCAAGCTACAGTGGGGACCATAGTGAACGGCCTGCAGATATGTAGGTTAGCTGCGAATAATGAATAAGCAGTCCCGACCAATGAGGGGCTAGAATAGAAGCGGTAGTTTAAAAGGCTACATACTCTTGTGAAATTCTAGTGACGGGGCGAGTGGGAGCCGCCCGTTAAATAAGCTCTCCGATAAATCTGGAATTCAAAGGCGTCTGTTTCCATATTGAGCGGCCATTTGGTCTGCATTTGAACATGATAGGAGATAATGTGTTCTTGGGAAACAACAATACTATCTCACGTTCATCGACAACTGCAGTCGGGACCGCTAGGGACCCACCTATGAGGAATTTGCCAAGACTCTCAAGGTCCAAAAACAATAGCCCAGGTGATTATGGTTCCTTCCGCAAACTCTACTTGAGGAAAAGGTGCAGATGGAAAGCCAAGGCGTTCTATTAATCAAACGATGAGGGACACGATTGAGGACATTAGAGCCTTATTCGAGCTATCGGCTTCGACCAAAAGAATGAAGAGGCAAAGAGAGTCATAATGACGAATAACTCGTCACAGACCTCACCTTGGTTGAATTCACTGGTGAAAAGTAAAATGGGTCCTGAGGGGCAACTACAGACACCCCCAACTAAGGGACACATAGCGCCATCAGTAAAGGAGACCTTAGCGAAGCCCAATGTGAAGCAAATCAGTGGCAGCTGCTTATACGGAGATTGCTAGCCCTTCTAAGCCAGCTAAAAAGCTGCAGAAGTCGCCGAAACCTAATATGAAGGAGACGCAGAAGTGGGAAAAGGTGTTGTCAAAAAAGAAAAGAGTGGTGGGACCTAAGTTCAAGATTGATACTCTCTTCATCTCGGCTACTACAAACACCCCATATGCGGACATACTGGGGAAATTTCGGAGCGATCGTGCACTGCAGATTCTAGGCGAGAACGTTAAGGCTGTCTGTAAACTAGGTCGAACGGCAAAAGCATTGGCTTAAACTCAAACAGTCACTGTTCAACTCAGGGACCTTGATGAGATTACTTCAGCTTTGGAAGTATGTGACGCCCTCCACACACAATGGGACATATCCCGCCCAGCTGAGTCATCTGCACAAAACTTGGGCAAGGTACGCAGGGGTATGTAGACGGCATACATCACGCTGCAGATTGCTGTTCCTAAGAAAGTGTTGGGAACACAGCGCATTTATTGGATGGTTCTCCTGCAAGAGTCGAGATTGCACCGCACCAACAAGATGCTACAAGTGATGGGGCTACAATCATAGAGCTTAAAGCTGCAAGAAAACGGTGTACCGTAAAGACCAGTGCAGGAGATGAGGTGAGAAAGGCTAGTGCCAGGCAGGCCAGTGCAAAAAAGGGCCTAAATGTGCGCTTTGCAGTGGCAACCACGCAGCCGGCAGTGACCTCTGCCCGGCCCACCAGAAGGCAGTTAAGACAAATACAAAGGTAGGTCGATGCTGCTTCAGACAATCTTCGAGCAACATTTGGATCTCATCCTGGTATACGAACAATATAAAAATGTCAGGGGGACGAATGTAAAGCGGACTCAACGAGCCAAGCTGCCATTTGGGTCACAAGTGGGAAGTTGCCTCAAAGTAAGCCGCCCACTCCCCATACAGGTTTCACATGGGCTGGGGTAAATGGCATCTACCTCTGCTCATATCACGCGCCTCCAAGTTTAGACATCAATCAATTTGAACAACTCATCACGGTATTAGTAGGGGGAGCGAGGACAAGGGCTCCGAACATCATTGCAGGTGATTTCAATGCCTGATCTACGTTATGGGGTACCAGGTGCACAAATCAACGGGGCAGAGTGCTGATGGAGTGTATGGCCATACTCAACATTGAGCTCCTGAATGAAGGACAGTTCACCTTTGAGGCGGGTGGAAGGCGATCAGCTGTAGACCTGACGTTCGTACACAGGTCTCTTGCGCGGCACACGACATGGAGTATAGGTGATTTCTACACCAAAAGTGACCACCGTGCCATCGTAATTGAGGGAACATCAAACCGGAGAGTCAGAACATTACCATGCTCCATATATGGCATGAATACAACTGTCGCTGACAGGGCAAACAACTGTAGTTTCTGCCCTCTTCCCCTTTTGTTAAACAGTGGCCCCAGAGGTTACACCAGACGAAGTTCTTCAAGCTCTTAGGAAATTGGTTGATAGGAAGGCTCCAGGACGGGACGGTATCCCAATAGAGCTTTGAAGACTGCAGTGCGAGCTGACCCGGTGACCTTTGCAAAAATGTACTCTGCATGCTTGGCTGAAGGAGCTTTCCCGAATATTTGCATGCTTGACTCACTTGGCAAGATACTAGAAGGTATCATAGTGAGCCAACTTCAGGCTATCTTGGAGTGACCAAACGCTATGTCTGATGCTCAGTTAGCATTTCAGCGAGGGAAATCTATGGTGGACGCTATAAAAGCAGTGTTGCATATAGCACATAGAGCAGCTAGATGGAAAGGCGGTGAGAAGGACTATTGTGACGTAGTAACGTTAAAATGCCATTAATATGTATGGTAAGCAGGACAAGGTGACTCGTGGTGTTCCACAAGGGTCGGTCCTAGGCCCCACATTGTGGAACATCATGAATGATGGCATTCTCAGAATGAGGCTCCCCCCATGCGCTGCACTGATAGGGTACGCAGATGATATTGCCCTTGTGGCTGTGGGCAAAATGATTGAGCAAGTGCATGCTCGGTGCTGCGAAGCTATAGCCAAAGTAGGCAGGTCGATCCATCGACTGAGCGGTCTGTGTGGTTTGGTTTCCGAACTGTGTCGGAGCTCTTTCAGTACTTTGGTGTCCAGATTCACGTATTTGAGAAAAGCGCTTTATCTTCAGGGCTTTGTAAATTTCACACCCCTTGTAATTGGTTGTGTGATTTCCAATTTAATAAATCTGGATTATTGAGACATTTCGCAGTCTATTGTTTTATGGGGCCCTGCACATTTCACAAATACCGGTACTCTGGTGCAAAAGTTTTTAGTGTGGCCGTATTTTAGGCAATTAGAACATTGAGTGATTTTCCTTTCTTGGGGAGGTGGTCTAAAAAGATTTTTGTTTGTAGAAGGAAAGTAAGTTTATATAAATCTTTATTCTTTACATTGTACGGTATTTTCGCGGTTTTATGCTTTATGTTGTAAATATTGATTACTTCAACTCCAGCTTCTTACGGCTCAAATTTTATTTCTTCAGTATCTGTTGAAGGGTGCATATGTCTAAGTACTATTGTAAACCTACGTTTTTTTTTCGGCTTAAACGCATATATCTTTTTACATAGTATTCAGGTTCAGATGTCTGAATACGAACTTCATTATTTTGTTAGCTTCTTAACATATAATTTTTATGTGCTACTTCTTTAAGAGCTTTTATTAGAATATTTATAACTATCTTGCACTTATTGGACATATGTGTACTGGTGGCGACTTATTGCCTATTTTAGGGAGAGGTGGCTCTTGTTGTGGATTCTGAGTGATAGAATTACGTTCTGTACCACTGTTCGGTTTGGGAGATATATATAAAAGGAAGGCCAATTTGAAGCGGCGATTCAAGAAAGGCTTTTGTTGTGTACACAGCAGTCGATTCAACAATATTATATGGCGATACGCAAAAGCCTTATCAAGATCTGTTCTGCACCACTCACCTCTGTCGTTTTTGATTTGGAAATTATGTGAATGCTGACGTTTTATTTGTCGTGTCAGTTTCCAGAAACTAACATTGGAGTCTTTGTCAGTATCGGCATTCTTCAGCATGTCTTCAAACTACTTGGTTCGCTCAGATTTGAGTAGATTTCTCAATCTGTGAGCAGCTCTGATATATACTGCCTTGTTCGCAGGATGATGAGTACGTTGAAACTACCTTTGGAAGCGTCGTTTTTCTGCTACAAGCTGGGTGACTCGAGGAGAACATTTTGGTAGCCTACGCAGATTGACTGGTAGGTGCGTGGACGTAGACAGCCGTGCCGCTTCATGAATTCTTTTTATCAGTAGTACCACCGCATCATCAATGTCTTCAGCTGTGTTGAGATCCATGCTGAGTTCAAGTTTTTGCTCTAATGACCCATGGAAAACAGTAATATCAGCACCAGGGGGAAGTAGCCTAGTCTTCGCTGAGTTGCGAAGTACCCGACCTTCTAGTTTAATTTTCAGTGGCAGATGATCCGCACAGAGATCAAAACTACTATGGATTGTAAGTTGGATCTATGCAAAACCTCCGGAGCCTGCAAAGTCAATTGCACTTGGTGTTCTTGTGTTGTCGTTGGGGTAGCAAGCCGAAGATTCTGTGGCTAGAATATCCCAGTCACTATTTAGAATACATTTCATATGTGGGTTTCCTCTAGGACATGCCTGAAGGTTGCCCTAATGACGATGCTTGGCATTCCACTCACCAGCAGCTATAAGATTTGGACCCAGTTGGTTAAAAAGAGCTGTGCATAAATCACTGTTCCAAAATCTGGGAGGGCACAGTCGATATCGTGATGTAACCTTCTTGTCTCTGTAGTTCGATTGAGGCCATTTGTAGTCGATCCAGGCAGACCTGAACAATGAAGTACCAGTGTTTTAAGTGCTCACCTATCTGAGAAGATTTAAGAACACGAAGCCAAGCACATGGATTGATAAACGTCAATCAACGTCCCCTTGGATATATATCCGCAGGTGCCAAATGTGAGTCATATTTATTTTGGGAAATATGACTCCCTCCTTGGTGGGAGTGAGGCCTGTCTTAAACCTCTGCTGCTCTCTAGGTCACAGCACCCGGTTGTGAAACGCTACTCCACGTCGAGTTATTACTCTACCCGCATTTGTGTATTAATCCACAGCAACAGCAATACTCCCACAAGGGGGCCGTACCCGCTGGCCAGGACGGAAACAAGTTCCGTGGGCTCCTGACCACCCGTGGTACCAGAAAATAGCCTCTGGTCAGACTTCGTACCCAAGGTACTACCAATTCGAACTCCAAAAAGTTCATAGGTTGGTGGCCCAGTTTGAACATAGCTCTCTGGAATAGCGTGCAGGTTGGTAGCCCACAGATTGCACAGTAAAAAGCTCTACCCATAGATATAGATTCCTCACCGTTGGGAGCGAGGTCTATTCCTACCTCTTCCGCAAAATTGGCAACATTTATATGATCTAGATCAGACGAGCATAAGTCCCTACTGTCACAAGGACTTTAAGCGAATGAGTAGTAGGCTGAGACCTCTACAATACAGACGCCCGTGGTACCAGAAAACACCTCTGGTCAAGCAGCGTAACCAAGTTACTATCAGCAGAGCTCCATGAAGCTCAGGGACTGGTTAAACCGGATGGAACACCAACCAACCCACATTCCCACACACACCAATATCGGACAGACAGACAGTCAGACTTTGAGCTGTTATGCTCCCTCTTTCCTCCCTGACGTAATGCTTTACGGTAGTGCCAGGGGGACTGTAGGACTTGGGACGGTGGGGTTTAGTGGGTGCAAGTCCCACACTTCGAATAGTAGATTCGTTTGGCTTTTAATGCTTCCCCATCTGGAAAACAAAAAAAAACATATCGGAAAATCTCAAGCTACAATCGGACGACGTTTCAAAAATACTGCACATGCAAACCCATTTAATCTTCTAACTGTGTCGCTATTGGAGAGCACCTCACTAAAATCAAAACCCCCACTCAAAATACCGAACTCATTCATATTCCATAAATCATCATACAGAGAACATGTTGCCATGTCTCGTCCGTCGAGCCACAAGGGCATTCCGCACTGTCATTTAGGCCCCTTGAATGCAAAAAAGCATTAAGGGAACCATGACCAGTCAACAGGAATCCGAGCCAAAGGTTAAAACCAAAGTCCGGTCGAACGCCAACAATTGTGACATCCTGAATGAACCTGTATGTTACCCGCCCACACACAGAACTGTCCCATCTGAGTTTCCAGTCAGACAGGACACACTCATTCAACATTCTCTTACGTACACTACGACCTAAGCTCTCCACATCCATCCCATATAACCATTCATCCTGCAGCAATGGTAATCCAGATCAAGAGGAATCACACCAAGCAAAATCTGCAAAGCCTCAGTGGAGACAGTGCGACATACCGGCAAACATCCCAATATCATAACCCTCTGGCATGATAACACTTTCTTTCTGCCTACAACAGACGATGCCGTTTTGTACCACACCGAAGATCCATATGCTGCAAAAGCAACAAATAGACCTCCACGCCTGCTGAGACCCCATTCACTCCGCAAAATACGGCGCACTTTACCAGCCACACAAAACAACCGGTCTCTGAGATGAGCAATATGAGGAATGAAATTCATTCGCTCACCCACGGTTATACCAGTTACATACAGAAGGCTGCCGGAATCAAGCCTGACGATAGGACTCCGACTTGGTGCCAATTTGCCATTAAGCAACATTGTCATAGTCTTATCTACCGCCACACTGACACCAATACTACTGCTCCATTCAGAAACAAAACACATAGACTCCTGGCCCTTGCGCTGAATTTCCAAACGCGATTGTCCCTCAATCAAGATGAGCAAATCATGCGCATACGCACAGCACTTTAACTCACGTCCGAGCTGCCTCAACAGGGAATCCATCATGAGGTTCCAAATAAATGGACCACAGATAGAACCCTGTGGGCAACCACGAACCACATCCACACTGACACACTCATTCAAGCCAACCGCACAAGCACGCCTGCAGAGAAATAACTCTTCCAAAGAGCCATTTCCCGACTTCCACAAACTCTCAATTTTTTCAGCACACAATCCCAACTTAGATAGTCGAACGCACCCATAAAGTCCACAAACAACCTAGCACACACTTGGAACTACTTGCCTGAACATGGTCAGACACAAGCATCCTCGACGCACTTACCCTTTCTGAACCCAAATTGCAAATCAGACATGTGTTCATTCACTCTCTCTTGCAGACTGATGCCCCGAAAAGAACGAGGATAACTCCTAATTCTATCAGGCGACTTCAGAAGCACTATCACCTTAGCACACTTCCACGTCTTGGGAAAATACCCAACCGATACACACTTCCCATATAACGCATTCATGTACTCAGGAATGGCATTAAAGATGCTTTTGCACATCTCTTTGGTCAATCCATCCATACCAGGTGACTTTCTCGACTTTAACATCGAAAAAGCCACCTCCAATTTACCAGCCTCGAGCGGATCAGAAGGATCCTCCACCAAAGGTAGAGTTTCCCCACGATCCGCCCGAGGGAAAAGTGCACACAACAAAGCATTCATACAATATCTCCATATTGTCAACTGAGTGTCGCCAACACGAAGAGCACACACATTTGTCTGCCCACCCTTACCCCTACAAATTCTATAAGCATGGCCCCAAGGGTCATGCTCATCTTCTTTCACTTTTATAAGCATACGCTTATATTCTGTCAAAACACGACTATACTCAGATCTAACTGTGTCTACATTCAAAGCATTAGCAGATCTGGCCCTCTGGAATCTCTTCCAAAGTCTACGAACCAGCCTCCGCTTTATGCTTAACTCATTCGACCCCCACTTCAGACTACCAAGATTGCCCCTACGGCATCTTGGAAACATACAGTCATTCACACCACTCACCCACCTTTCCACGCACTCAACCTGCTCATCAACCTTCATTTCAGAGAAGTGGGTCAACGGAAAATCCGTTGCTGCTTCTTTCAAGTACACACCATGCAGGGGCCAATTTGCATTACGCACACGCCAACCATTCACGGGTATACTTTCACGCACAACTGGAGTGTAAGTCATTATAATCTCAATGAGATTATGATCACTCACACCCCACCCACCCTTAATTTTCCATTCAAACTCATACAAACTCATCGCTGCCTCATTCACAAAAGTGACATCAATGTCACTTTTTCCTATTGGGCCATCAAAGGTGTACCATTCACTGGTTTCGTTAACGACCCTAACATTTAGCCTTCGCCCTGGCAACAATGGCACTGTACACAGGACTAGCCGGAGACATCATCAGATGTCCCGATGGCTTGCCTTTGAATGCACAGTTGCGACAATTAAGCGCATTGCAACATTGCGCCACTCGATGACCCTTCTGTCCACAACGACGACAGACATCATCCTTGGCCTTGCATTCCGCCACCTTATGGTCAAAACCAAGGCAACGGAAGCATCCCAAGGGCGGCTCGTAGCTACGAACCCTAAGTGAGAACCACTTGATGTAGCAGCGCTCAGCTTCCAGAAGGGTCCGCATGGCAACAGCAGAACCTTTTAGAATCACATTCACCGCCACATCAGCGGTCACCACCCAGGGTTTGCCACACAGGCGGACACTCTTCTTAAACTCCCCTCACTCATCTTATCTTTTAGGTTCATCTCGTACAACTCCCTCATGAACTCATCAGGTCCAATCTGGGAGTGTATCCCCTGAACTACTACCATAGAGCCTAACTTCTCATTCACACTCACTTCCAATCCTATCTCACCGAACTTATTGTTGTGCGAATGATCGCACCACCATCCCGCAGTGGCTTCACCTCATGAACACGTACACTTAGTGTAGGCCCAACTTCTTTCACCACCTGTTTCACCACGTCCTTGGAAGATTTGCCAGAAGTTTTACTTCTGACAACCAAGGACCAGGTCTCAACTGGTTTCACAACTGGGGAAGATGTCGTCGGGGGAACACCAGGGTCGGTCACGGGTGGGACGCCTTGGACGCTTTTGACACTACACTCGCGAGCCGCATCTAAACGTCCTTTTAGGCGCTCATTTTCAGCGACTAGTGTCATCAATAGAAATTCAGACTGGTTGGTGAGCTCTAGTATAGATCGGGTCACTGACGATGAGACACCATTAAACTAGACTAGATGCTTCAGATGTCTCGAATATGGTCACATTGGGCGCAACTGCAGAAATGACTTGGATCGAACGCGATCGTGCTACAGATGTCAGGAAGGTCACCTAGCGAGGAATTGTTAAGGACCCACGAAGTGCATGTTTTGCTCAGAAAAACACGATGCCACCCAGCACGGAATGTCGTGTTTATCAGACAGCCATGAAGAAACGCAATTAATGAGGGTACTACAATTAAACCTCAATCATTGTGCGGTTCCGCAGGATGTTCTTGTGCAGCACGTTAAGGATGCTAAGGTCGATATTGCTATACTTAGTAAGCAATACAAAAATTTTGATGGCCAACAATGGCTACCTGATGCAAATAGCACTTCAGCAGTTTGGATTTGCGGTCAAGATATGCCTTTGGGTATGCATGTGAAAGCAGATCAGTTCTACGTGCCAGCAAACATTGCTGGAACTCATGTATACAGCTGCTTTACTCCTCCCCGGCTGGATATACACGAGCTTGAAGGACAATGACTCCTTGCTTGCTTAGCTTGGTGCAGGATGCTAGAGGGAAAAGTCCCATCATAGTCGCTGGGGACTTCAAGGCGTGGTCGACAAGATGGGGATGCAGTAGGAAAACTTCTAGAGACCGTATATTAGTGGACGCCATGTCTTCGTCTGAACCGGTTTGTAGCAAACAACACGACAGTGCAGACATTCAGTGAGCATGCAGGGTTCCAGAGGGTCCATAATAGACATATGTTTCATGGAGAGTAATCTCCTGCGGAAATCCTCTTGGCGAGTCAGCGAGACATATACGCATAGTGACCATCATGCTATTATCATCGAACTCGACACACATAGACGCACTGGCACTGATACTCGCAGATCTAGTGTTTTTGGTGGTTGGAAGCAACATACGTTTGATCAGGAGGCCTTCTCACACATCTGGACATGACTGCGCCCTGCCGGTGGTGCACTGCGAATATTTTCGCAGAGCATGTAGCACAGGCACTTGCTGTGTGATGCCTCGATAGACGCGCTATAGCAGCTTTACTGGTTGAATCAGGATATTGCAGACCTCCGTTCCCAATGTCACCATGCGCGCCGGGTATATCAACGGTGTAGGACGGATGAAATGAGAAGCCATCTACCGGAGCAGCTTAGATAGAAGCGACGCCAAGCTTAAACACGCCATACTTGCTTCGCCGAGCTGTGCTGAATCAGCAGAAGCCGGGCTAAGGTGTCACCACAAAGCTGAACGGTGGAAAGCAGCCTAACTTGCCTACGAAGCGATCATGTTCCCGCGCGACGAAGAGAAGTAACCTGGGCTATACCTGATTCGTCACAGCGGACGGCGCTCAACCGTCGGTGGTGTTAGAATTGGCGAAGACTCTTCCCAGGGCCAGAAATCCAGTGCCAATAAACGTGCTATGTCTGAACATCTAGGAGAGCACATTTTCGCTGCCTGCACGGGGGACTTTTTCAGGACAGACTGAAAAGCTGGTTTCTATACCGAAAAGGAAAAAGCCACCTGAGGAACCTTCCTCGTATAGGCCCTTATATATGTTGGATTCTGTGGGAAAAATATTTGAACGGATTGTGCGAGATCGCTTGGAAACTGCAATAAGTGCTGCTGGCGGCTTCTCACAACATCAATATGGTTTTCGTAAGGGGCGCTCAACGATCGATGCAATGAAAGTGGTCAAGGACATCGCCGAAAACGCCATTAAAGGTACGCGATGGAGATGGTGCTGTAGTGACGATCGATATCCAAAACGCTTTTAACACTGCAAGGTGGCAGCACATTATGGAAGCCCTTAGAGGGTTCAACGCTCCACAGTACCTGATTCGAGTGGTAGCCGACTATTTTAGCAGAAGGCGGTTAACTTACTGTGCGGAGGGCAGAGAGCTCGAGTATGAAGTCTCAGGAGGTGTACCGCAGGGGTCAGTTTTAGGCCCCCTGCTATGGAGTGCTTTGTATGATGGCGTCCTAAATATTGAAATGTCCAACAACGTAAGGGTGGTGGCCTTTGCCGATGATTCGACGCCATGCTGTTAGGAGAGTTGGTGGCTGGCTGAGCCAAACGCTTGCGCAAACGAGCTGGTCAGCGTAACTGCGGACGAGCTCAGGTTGGACTGCAACGATGCTATTAGGAGAGTTGGTGTCTGGCTGAGCCAAAAAGATCTGCGCCTTACCGAGCACAAAAGCGGCAAGTTCTGCTTGTCAGCAAACGCAGACTGACGGACCACCTTAGTGTAGCGGTTGGCGAGCTCGAAACTGTGTCACAGCCCTCTTTGAGGTATTTGGGAGTTGAATTGGACTCATAAGAATGACAGTTCAAGCATCATTTGGTGCTAACAGCCTGCTAAAGCATCAAACGTATGCAGGTGCATTCGTGCTAAGCCTGATGCCGACCTATGAAGGACCGCGGGAGCGCAAGCGACGACTGTTGGTAAGTGTCGTAACGTGGTCTAGTCTATGCTGCGCAGAAAGTTTGGCGAGGTCAACCATCACCTAGCCCAGTTCCTGAGCGGTCACGGGTGCTTTAAGGAATATCTGTATAAGCGGGGATATGATGATGATCCCTTCTGCAGAACACAAGTTCCTGCAGTGCCCAAGATTTGATGTTACCAGATCAATGATCTCATCTGCGTTTTGTGAAGTGCCGACTGTGACAGAACAATGCATCCGTTTGCATATGTGTGAAGTCGCCGACTGTGTCAATTGGGACGTCGGTATGAGTGCATGGGCTGTCAGGCTCAAATCATGACAGAGCTGCGGCGTATTGAACGATGACGACGAGTTCAGACGAACGAAGACGTGATAGGTCATTAGTTTGATATTGACAAGAAGTTTTAACGTAAATTTGTTTTGATTTACATGGGGTAGAAGCAGACTTTCAGCTGTTATGCTCCCTCTTCCTCCTTGACGTAATGCTTTGCGGTAGTGCCAGGGGGACTGTAGGACTTGGGACGGTGGGGTTTAGTGGGTACAAGTCCCACACTTCGAATAGTAGATTCGTTTGGCTTTTAATGCTTACCCATCGGAAAACAAAAACCATTAAACTCATCAAGTAGACACCCGGTGACGTCAGCAGTTATGCTCTTCATTCTCTCAATGGCAGATCCCTTGCGTTTACCACACGCCGACGCTGCATCAGTGGATGGCACCTGAAGGACAACAAAAGTTCCTTCCCCCTATTTCTCCCCCCAACCGAGTCAACAGCAGCTTCGGAAACAATTTTCCTCAACTGCTGCTGCCTCACACTCACCTTTCGCGACGCCGTCGATATTACCGACGAAGCCTCATCAGATGACGACATGACGTCCCGCGACGTCACCGTTGTCCTCTGCTTCTTAGGCGGCATAACACACGTGTACGATCGCGAATTTAAATTCAAAATTTTAAATTTAAATTGCACTAAATTAAACACTTTGCTGATAACAAAAGTTGTTAGTAGTTATTTTTCAAACAAAAAGAAAATCGAAACAAAAGAAAATGCAAAAAGCTTATCACTTTACCGTTACGATTTTACACATCGAATTCTGACAGCGTACTGTGCAGACCGGGACAAGAGGATGATGTTTAATGCTAGACTTAACTTGTATCACGGCACCACCTAGGACGAAATCAGAGGATCATTAGCAGTGTGCAGTTCGCAATCAAACTGTTTTAGCGCAAATCGACTGCAAAAGTGAGTTTCTCTGAGTAGCATAACATCTATTGTGTGGGTTTTTATAAAAACTTCACGCTTGAGTCCTTTGTTGACTACGCAATTAGCGTTTCATAGTCCTATGGTTACATTTATGGACATTTTGAGGCCGTAAAGGCGGTTGGGACTTGCAAAATTTGTTTTTGCATGCTTATGAAATCGTTTTGCATGGCGTTAAGTTCATCAAACTTGCTCGTCAATTTGTCTATTTTACCCCAGATATTATTGTCCGAGATGTGTTTTGATGGTGTGTAGTTTTCATGAGGGTTCCGAGTTCGCTGGGGCTATTCTTGTTGTGCTCTATATCCTAAGGGGTCTGTGAGTCTGCATAGGATATTCCTTGCTAAGTGTTGTTTAAAGTTGATGGAGTGGAGTAATTAAGGGAGTTTGATAGAGAGTTTCTGTTAGAATTCGTATCTCTGATTAGATACGAATTTGGCCTAGACGATTTATCTTTTTTGATTAGCTGTTGAAAGACGCTGCACCTCTTATAGTAAGCAATATGTGATCCTTGATAATGTACACAAGTAGCTGGCAAGTCTGACGGTGTTTCACAATTAGTAGTGGAGTGATTGTGTCCACATTTCACACATCTGAAATTCTTCCGGCAGTACTTCTTTGTGTGCCCAAATTCTTGTCGTCTATGGCATTGCACAAGGTCGTCGAACATGCGTAGTGCACAGTAACTCGTTGTCTGCATAGTTTGATATCAAATACCTTCTTGTTATTGTCATTGGGTTCCAGGTCCACGGAGAAAATGTTCGGTTGGTTTCAGTATCTTGGTCATGTAGTCATCGGGTTTTACGACTTTATCCAGGTCTTGCCGTAAGCCATTGATATCTTCTAAATAAGGAATTATAAATGGTGGTGGTTTAGAAACATTAGCTTTTTGGACGTTGTTTTCCTCCATTTCATTTCCATCGCCCACATCTAGTATTTGGAAGCGATTGCTGTCTACGCTAACTTTTCTGATAGGAGCAATTTCTGAGATAGATGCCAAGTTTTTAGATAATTGTACATCAGCAGTATCTGATTTTTGATGCTTGCGTTTGGTTTTAGTGAATGGATTTACTACAAGCAAGACGCAGCAATGCTACCATAATCATGGAAAACTAGAGAGGAATCAATTTCCAAATCTGTATCATGACTTATAGTTCCCGAACACTTCTCGGTTTATCGTATTGCTCAGCTGGTTATAGTTAAGCTTTAGTAAAGCTTAGAGAAAGAGACACTGAGTGATATTTTAAGCTTTATGTCAGTACACGTGTTTTACTTGTAAAAATTTGGTTAGCATGCACTTAAAAGCTCAAAGCTATGATATAGTAAGGTTGGATGCACACTAATTTTATCATTTTTTATTAATTGATATAAATAGTTTGGTGAAACACAACCAATCTATTTGTATTTCCACTATTAGTACCACAACAACTAGTTAGTGGATTTGTCCATGAGAAACAATGTCGTACTAAATCTTTTCACAAATAGCTGAACACTAAATTCAGGAACACTGGCTATAGCATCCGCACTCAACAAGAGCTTAATCGCGACCCACACATAAATCGTGTCATAGGACATCTGCTATGTTCTGTAGGCTACGAATTGCGAGGAATGAGGGTGCTGTGAGTCCGTATGTCACGGTGTTGAGCTGGTACATTTGAATGCTGCCTTCAGCATTTGGTCTCCATAATACGAGTTGAAAACTTCTGTCTCGTTCGTCCACAGGAAATTGCTGATACATTTTTGTGATATCACCTGTCAGAGCAAATCGGTGTAGTCTGAAAGCAAGAATTGTTCTAAGGTTTGTTGAATCGCCGGGCGAACTAATAAATCGCATTCAGTGACTTGCTGGAACTGCTTTTAGCCGACGCGTCGAATACTACTCTGAGCTGTGTTGTGGTGTCAATATGCAATGATGAGGTTTATAAAATTGTGACTTACTCAAATCGAATTTGCTTACAATTGACATATGCTCTAGGGTAAAGTATTCATTCATGAAGTGAATATAAGCAACTTTTAATTGAATAATACGAACAAGTCTTCGTTCAAACATGTTCAGTGTATTTCCCAGCACGTGTTGGTCTTCTTTAAATGGAACACGAAGTTTAGTCCTCGCATATGACTTGAACATAACTGTTTGAACGAAGTGGTCTTCACAACGTCGTTCTTCCTCTGTTTCTATTTTGTAACTGTTTGGTAATCTTCCAGTTCCCAAAATCTCTCTACTGCTGCATCGAGTGAAGTCAATTCTTGGTCTACGTTTCAACAGATTAGATTTGAGTTGATGAGAAGAAATTGAGTTACATACAAGGTCATAGTATAGATTGTCATAAACCATGAAATGGATCATGCTGCAAATAAGTAGTCTTACAGGTACTAACAAGTATAGCAGAATAATTCCTTGTATCTCGAGAAGGAACATTGAAATTTATACTACCAAGTAAGGAAAACATACTGCCTACAATTAGATTGTGCAAGAAGCGACACCATTCTACGACTGGATAATATAGGAAGGCGGATTAATTTAAGATGGATATGGTTAATATTGGGATCCGAGCGTAAGTTACGCAGTGCAAAAAGCAAAAATTGCTTTTGAAAGGACTCAGTACTATTACTATTTATAATTTTAAAACGGTGGGTCCCATACATACGATACATAATCAAGAATTGGTCTAACCAAAGTTTTTTTTTTTTTTTTTTTTTTTTTTAATTCCCGATTGGATATGTACTATTGTTTTCATACATCTTATATCTTAAATATAAAAGAAAACACTAAGTACATTTTTAACAATAAGAGGGGAAAAGGCAGTGGACAATATCGAACATTTTCGAATGGTCTCTTGCATAATGGTCTGGATTACTGGGTGTCTTAGGCCTCATTTTTGAGAGCTACTTGCGGCAGGCCAACAACCGCAAGATGCCTCTCAGCGCCACCCGTAACCTAAGTTAGGTCAGATCGACTGGTCTGCTTCGTTTTAAGCGTCTACGTCTAGACAATTCGTGAGATGGAAGGTCTGTTATTTCTAGATTGGTATGTCGCTCTAATGTTTTGTGGTACCTCCTGCTAGCATTAATGATTTCTTCCTGAATCATAGTTATGCCGAGGTCTTTGTGAATTTCATAGTTAGATATAAACCAGTCCGCATTAACTATTGATCGAAGTATTTTCGATTGTTGACGCTGAATAATGTTAATGTTAGTTTTCTTGGCTGTACCCTAATTGCATGCCGTACGTCCATATAGGCTTAATTACACTATTGTATATTACTAATTTCCCATTGGTTGTTAACTTAGATCTACTGTAAGAAGCGGGATAGCTGTTAAATTTTAATATGAGTTGATCTCTCTTTTTTTGGATATGATGTTTCCACGTCAGTTTACTATCAATATGCATGCCCAGGGGTACTTTGCCACATTGCTTAATGGAATGTCAGTACCTTTTATTTTTAATTGTCTTGGCTGATAAGCTGTCCGTGTTGTGTATATCACTTGCGTCGTTTTTAGTTGATTCACTTTTATTTTCCATTTATCAAACCAATTGCAAGCTTCGTCAAGAATATTCTGCAGCTTAGTTGTTGCTACAACTAAATTTTTATGGGAGTACATTAGTACTGTATCGTCAGCGAAGGTAGCCACCATTGCCGAGCTATCTCCTGGAGTTGGGATGTCTGATGTGTATAAAGTATACAACATAGGACCAAGCACGCTTCCTTGAGGGACTCCCGCTCTTATCTGTCTTAGCGTAGAAGATTCATCCTTACATTTTACGTAGAAATAGCGAGAGTCAAGGTAGCTTTTAATGATTTCAAATAGATCAGTTGGAAATACGGTCCTAATTTTACTAAGTAGGCCGTCGTGCCAGACTTTGTCGAAGGCCTTTTCTATGTCCAGAAAAACACCAACACAGAACTTTTTTCATCAAGGTCCTTTAAAATTTTGTGAGTTACTCTGTGGACTTGCTGAATTGTGGAGTGACTTTGTCTAAACCCGAATTGGTGGTCAGGTATGATTCTGTTCACGTCTAGTATTGGTTGTATTCGGTCAAGTAGGAGACGTTCAAATACTTTAGAAAGTAAGGGCAATAGGCTGATTGGTCTGTACGAGGACGCCTTGGTTGGATCTTTGCCCAGTTTGGGTATGGTATTATTTCAGCAACCTTCCATAAAGATGGTTTGTAGACCGTTGCCTTCGCAGGGTCATAACTTTCCGATGGTCATAACTGTTCGACTAGGCCTTTCAATACAGTGCCTAACTTCATTGGTTGAAATCATTTTTGTACAGTATTGTGGAGATGGAGTCCTGTTGTACAAATTGGTGTACTATTAGATTGATTGGTAGTAAAAGCCCTTTCATAATAGTCTGCCAGTAGTGAAGCTTTGTCATAGTTGGTTCTAGCCCAAGTCCCATCCGATTTTAAAAGTGGCGGCTGGTGGAAGGTGCGATTTGTGAAGTGCTTAGCAACCTTCCATAATGAGTAGTTAGTGTCAGATGTGGCGATAATGTTTTTGTATAATTTACAAATTGTTCATTTTTAAAATTCCTTGACTGTTTTTCAAATCTTTGATTGCTTTGTTAAGTTTAGCTTTGTCTTTTGAATCTCTCGTCCTTTGCCAGATCTTACGCAGTTTGTTTTTGTTCGCGACTTGGATTTTTATTGAGCGGGGGAAAATATAGTTGTCCTCTTTTGGATTAAGATCAGGCGTTGCTCTATTAGCTGCTTCGTTTATAATGTCATTCAAGTATATCACTGACTTTTCAATATCGGTTCAGAGGTTGATTGTGAGGCTAATAAATTCTCTGTACGCCTCCCAGTCAGTTCTGAAATTACACATTTTGCAGGCGAGTTGATCTTTTTTTATTGCGCAACTATATTCAACTTGTATCGGTGAATGATCGGAAGAAAGTTCAAGTCGGGAGTCAATTTTGAAATGTGTTATATTCATGTTTTTTAATACACAGAAGTCTATTAAATCCGGTATTTTAGTCCGATCTGTTGGCCAATATGTAGGTTCACCTGTAATCAAGTGCATCCCCCCAATCGTATGAATTGCACTTAGCAAGTTTTTCCCTTTGGTGTTTGTCAGCCTTGAACCCCAGTTTACATGTTTCGCGTTGTAATCACCTGCTACGATGAACCTTGGGCCAAGCTCTTTAAAGTTGTCCTTAAATTGAGCTGTTGAGATTGAGTGTCTAGGTGGGCAATAAATCGCTGCTATTGTGAAAGGTCCATATTTGTCTTCTAATAGCAATTTGGTCGACTGAATGTGAGCGTGTTGATAATTTTAGATTTTTGGGTTGGTCGGTTGATTGGCAGGGGTTGGGAAGTCGCAGCTGTAATTTGCGACAAAGATGTGAATAATAATTTACTAGTGTAAGGATCAATAAGTCCTTAGACCAACGTTTTTTTTTGTTTTGTTATTTACAATATTTTCATACTTAGACTAACTGATTTAGATTTAATTTATTTATTTATTAGTAATATGAAATTTTTTAAGTTAATTTGACTGGCTTCTGTAAGTAGATGGCGAAGTGGAGGGATGTGAAGGGAGTTACACAGGGATTGGACTCGACTGCAATTGTCAGTGAGATGGCTCACACTTAGTGAAGATTTTCACGTGAAAACTTTGTGTGTCCTAGTCTGAATCTGGTATACAATACACATTCTTTCCTGTTGATAGTTAGCGGGATGCTGAGTGCTTGTCTTGTCGGATTTACTTGTTTATAAAAGTGGGAGTATTCGTTCCATATTGCATTCAATTTCTCTGCTATTGTGTTGTTTACCAGGTTCTTTATGTCATCTTTATTGGACGTGTTGTGGAGTAAAAGTGGAGCTCGTGTTGCAGATTTCGCCGCAGCGTCAGCTTGTTCGTTACCTGTTATTCCTACATGACCAGGTAA
The DNA here is from genome assembly GCA_037043295.1 of Amiota minor. Lineage (NCBI taxonomy): Eukaryota > Metazoa > Arthropoda > Insecta > Diptera > Drosophilidae > Amiota > Amiota minor. The sequence goes on along the minus strand of JBAMAW010002158.1, from coordinate 133,300 downwards.
CGACATCAGCCGAATTTTGTTGTGATGATTTATAATTAAGTCTCTTATAATGCTGACTGTTGATTCAATGTTGTTGATATTTTTAACAGCTAAGAGAGTTGACATCGAGTCAGTGCAAATTATAAATTTGATTTTTTTATTTATTGATGCATATTCTAGGGCAGTAAGTATGGCTGCTGCCTCTGAGGTGAAGATTGAGGTGTAAATTGGTAATATGGCTGATTTAATAGTGTGGTTTTCTTCGGAGATAACGCTGAAAGTTGTTATATGATCTGACTTTGAGCCGTCCGTAAAGATAAATTTCCATCTGGCGAATTTCTCACGGATGCAATTGAAAGCTGCTCTGTATTCTGCGTTTGGCGTTGTCTCTTTTTTATATTTGGCCATTTGGAGCATTATTGAGTCAGCTTTAAGATACCATGGAGGGAGTTTGTATCTATATTTGCGTTGAGGAGAGATGATTACATCCAGTTCAGTTTTCTTTGTCTATGATTAACTGTAGGCTTGATGATAATCTAGTTTTCCTCTTACGTTTTTGATTGTTATTGAATACTGTGTGCAGTCTGGATCCATGTGTGTTGGTGATTATGTTGATCGCACGACCAATTGACCAGTCCATTCGAATATCCAAGTTAGGTAAGCCAGCTTCAGTAAGAATATTTGCTATTAGAGTAGTGCGAAACGCTCCGAGTGAGATTCTAGCAGCCGCATGGTATGGAGGGGATAGTTTTTTGATATTTGTTTTTCCATAAATACAGAAGCCGTAGTCAATTTTAGATAAAATAATTGCTTTGACAATATTGATTAGTGAGAGTGTGTTACTTTTAAGTTGGATACTACTTAGGCATTTAATTATGTTAAGTCTATTATTTAGTGATTTTACAAGTGAATGTACATGCTCGTTCCATGAGTATTTGTTATCAAAAATTAAACCTAATATATTGAGATACTTAGATTTACGTATTATTGTGTTATTAATAGTGATTTCAATGTTATTACAGTTTCTCTTCCTACAGATGTGTAAGTGAGTAGATTTTTCATTGGAAATTTTGGTACCACTAAAGTCACACCAAGTTACTATTTCAGAAAATATTGAACATATTTGAATATTGTAATTATTGTTTGGCTTGAAAATAAGGCAGATATCGTCAGCGTACATAGTATGCGTGAAAAATTTGTTTGAGCTTATCAGAACGTTAAGTTTGTTAAAGGCGATCAAAAACAGCGCTACCGACAATGGTGATCCTTTGGGGATACCATTATGGAGTTTCTCCACTCTCGATAAAGAGTTATTTACCTTGACCCTACACTATCTCTTGATCATGTAGCTAAGCACGAAATTTAAAATTTTTGGGCCTAATTTCCACTCAACTAGTTGCTTAAGGATGCAGTGTATACCTATTCTATCAAAGGCTTTTTCCATATCTATTGATAGGATGGAGACATGATTTCGTGTGGATAGACTTTTGCATATGTAATCGTCAATAATTAGCAAGGCATCAGTAGTGCTTCTCTTTGTCTTGTAAGCCAATTGATGAGGTGATAATAGATTTTCTTGATAGAGGTACCACATAATACGTCTGGCGATGATCTTTTGTAAGACTTTTGAAATGCATGGCAGTAGCGATATTGGTCGGTACGCATTTATGCTATCTTTGGCTTTGTTGGGTTTGTTGATTGGGACTATTGTCGCTATCTTCCATTGTTGAGGAAATATGCTTGTGTCTAGAATTTTATTGTATAGCTATGTTAGTTTATTTAAGCCGATTGATGGTAAATGTTTAAGAATTTCATATGGAATGCTGTCGAGTCCTGGTGTGTTACCTTGCAGACTATTTAGGCAGAATTTAAGCTCTATTGTTGTTATTTGCGATTCTATTGTAACTGAATCGCATGTGTGCCCTGTTGGGGTCTCAATAGAGTGTATATTTGTATTTTTTCGGATACCTGAGATGATGTGTACTTCATTCCTAAGTTTTTGTCGAGCTGGGAGCTAGTAGACTCTGTTTAAGTGAAGTTTTACTGGGATTGGTTATTGGTATAGACAGATTTGCGCAACTTTTAATAATATTAAGAAATTTGGCAGCTTCTTGGTTCGTGTTGTTAGTGAATTTCATTGCTTTGACTACTGTGCTTGGAATTGTGTAACTTGAAGTTGTAGTTGTGTGGTTAGTGTCGTTAAAAGATAGATGGGAAGTGTCGATCATACAAATTGCTTACATGTGGATTGATGAGGAGGTTAGGTAATTGAAATGAATGGGGTTTCACCATTGTTATTATAATTTGCTATAACACTACCTCTTTGGTTGTTGGATTGAGACCCCAAATTGTGTGCCATGAGTTGAAGTCTCCTAGAGATAGGTTCGTTGAAATTTCTGATTAGATTGTCTTGTTCTCACGATTTCAGTGAGATGCATACATTATGAATGGAGTTAAGTTTATTTCAGGTGCTACAGCTAGAATTGATATTAGATATTTTTTTTGAATGCGATTTGGCTTTTATGTGGTCAATGTCATTAGTGAATGGTATTGTGTATAAGATGTGTATGCATGTGAGTTTCTGGAAGTGCTACGTTTGGTTTGTACTTGTTTTAGGCAGCGAAGACTGTAAAATTGTTACTGAGTTCATATTCCACGATAAGTTAAGTCAAGGTGATAATTAGATAATTAATAAGAATATTAAGTATGTGTTGTTTCTTCCAGTCTCTTTGTTGTTTTCTTGCCCCCACACCAATTGCAGTGCTACTGATGAGGCCAGTCATTACGGTAATCTACGTCGATGTTGGGGATTGATGAATATTCTCCATCAATACTTCTGCTTCTGTATCAGGAGATCGACAATATCTTCATTTGTTAATCTTTTGTTTGTTATATTGTTTTGTTGTACGTGTGTTGTTGTTATATTTTATGTCATATTCCATTGGCTTTGTTTGTTGTTATGTTTTGTTTTGTTGTTTGGATTATTATTAATTTATGATTTAAGTGACGTTGTTGGTTCATCATTGTTTGTATTTTGAGTTGTAATGTGCTGTTAGTTTTGACAGTTGTTTCATTTACTTGTGCTGTTGAGTTGATCTTGTGTTTCTATGTTTTTGTTCTTAAATTTAAAGTACAGGCAGCTACTCCCTGCGATTTAGTTCTACTAGAATTTCTTCTTCGATTGAGATAGGGTGCATAAACGGTCTTGTGCCATTGAGATTGCCGTGGATTCGCATTTAATTACAGATGCCATGAAGTCGTGTGATAAACTTTTGGGAATTACGTTTAACAAAGCAAGCTGTTATCACGAAGTGAGGATATGCTTAGAACTTTATTGTTTATTAGTTTGATAGCTCTATGTACTGCAAAACATGAATATGATGTGAGAGGTTTGTTGCAATTTAGGCCATAACTACGTATTTGGAGTATACTGATGGTAATTCTGGAAATGCTTCCATCAAAGGCATTGGTTTCTTTCTCTTTGGTTTTGGGCTAACGCTTAGAGCTTCAAATCGAATTTTTAGCAGAGAATTAAGCTTAAACAAGTCAGTTGGTTTGAAGCAGAAAACTCGTCTTGATGTAGGTAGCACATTAGAATGATTATTGGAACGATATCCAAACTCATTCAGAATGTTGTTTAATTCCAAAATTGGGTGATAAGCATCCTCAGAAGTGGAAAGAGGAATACAAGGAAACATCATTTATGTAAAGTTTAATGTAATGTTAATATAATAATATTGTATAATATTATTGTAAAGTTTATCTAATGTGATAATATTGTCCGTTCCGCTGCACAACCGACCACGACTTGATGCTCTCAGAATCGACTTACGACTTGCGACTCTTCCGAGTCAACTTTCAACTTGCGACTGATTCTGCTTGCGACCCATTTCCAACTGTCCGCATAGCTTGTCTGTCTCGCACCCTCTGTTACCAACTCTGCTGCTTATCGATAGTTCGGTCGTCTATCAATATCGGTTGGTCCGATAGTCATCACTGATCACCAGCTCACTTGTTACATTTATGTTGTCAATAGAGACCAAGTCTAAAATTCCATTTATGCTATTAGCTATGTAGTTTACTTGCTGAACAGAAAAATCTAGCAATGAGTGACAAAGTCACAGCTTACTGATGAAATTACAGAGTTACAATTATCAGAAGCCGGTCAAGAAATATTTGGAATGTTAAAATCTCCCATGATTAAGATCTTGTCAGTATCTTTGATAAAAGAAATAACTTTCTTAATAGCTGTCAGATGTAATAAGTAAATAGATTCATCTCAAGCATGTGGGATATAGGCGGCAAGGAATCATTTTTTTCGTGTAGAATTTGTTGGGGGGTATTTGGAAATGACATCGGTATACGCTTTTTAATATTCGTGCACAACACAGCCTCCCGGCCAAAAGTTAGAATCTAACAGGTCTCTACTATATTCAGGGGAAACAGAAGTTTTAAATGACGCAATGGTCCTTTGAAGAAATATTTAAAATTAGTGATATGCACATTAGTAGAATTCAGAATTCAGTAGAATCTTCAGCTAACATAGATACAAAAATAGATTTAGACTGGAGTACAGCGACAAGCTGCTTAGGGCCAATAGAGGCATGAAGGTTTGAGCAAGTAGGCGAAATTTCTGCCGGTATATGCTGCACAACAGATTCATAAGAATTCCTATTATAGTTTACTTCATTGAGCACCGGTGACTCCAACTGCTTCATATGTGTAGGAAAGGTAGGTGTGGATATAGAAATCGTAGGGGTAGGTATAGAAATCGTGGGGGTAGGTATAGAAATAGTTGCTTCCGTATGTTCGATATTCCAATAAATTCTTGATGTATTCTTTATCTGCTTAGTTGCAACCGGTTGACTGCTTGTCCCGTTATGAAGTTGACTTCGGAATAAGAGTCAAATAAAACTCGAAGTTTCTGAAACTGCCCGTAATTGTCCTTTATCAAAACTACTGCCGTGGGTATGATTCCGCGTTTTGTAGTTCGCGTCATAAGCGATGTGTTGCTATAGCTGCTGATCGTGGTTAACGTTGGGATTATCTATGTTTGTAGTTAAAGCGAACTGTACTGGCCTGACAGAAATTGAGAAACTATGTAGTAGTGTATGATTGTTCTTCTGGCACACCTTGCAGCGAAATTACGACTGGCAGTCCTTGACACGATGATGTCCTCTGCTGTGACAAGTGATAGTAATGAACTTCGAATTGCTGATGATGAGTCGACGATTTGCTGCAATGTGGTTGGATCTGGCTTGTCCTTTGACGTCAGTTCCAAAAATATTACCACCACGTTATTGTATCTTTGAATCATTGTAATGCCTTTGGATAATTTTCTTTCATCTTTTATAATCCGCATAATTGCCGTCGAAATTACAATAGGTAATTTTAATTTCGATAAACGATTGTGATGAACCGAACTAGCAAGTGTCGTACTGTTGAAGAGGCTAGCATTGGAAATTTGATTGACATGCGTTGTTAATAATTTCCGCCTTTGCCATAATGTACATCTCGTCTATCATCGGAAGAGTTTTAGTTTTCGATTTGGGTTTGAACTGTACAGACCTAACGAAAATATGACTCTAGCATCTGTCACCTACAATCGAATATCGTGCTGTTTCCGTCGTCGCTCCCATTAGTAACCTTCTCATTTATACCTTTTTTTGTTTACATTAAAAATTTTTGGAACAAAAGAGATTACTAATTAAAACGTATTAAATATAAAATGCCTATGACTCGCCATTAAGGCCATTGATTTATTACGGAGAACTGATATGTAAAACTTGACTTATATTTTCAAATCCCGCCTTTTGTTTATTTTGTTCCTTCGTCTTTTCCTTGGCGTTCAAATTCCGCATTTGCTGTTGGCAACATGCCAACTTGTCACAAATTTTTAATTCACTTTTACTTCAAATGCACAACAAATATGTGATTAATGAACATTTTAAACATAACAGCGTTGTTATTAGTTTTATTATTTTAATATACAACACAATTTATTGATCTACACGATAAAACAAATACTCCGAAAAATTCAACATTACATTTAAAACTAGTTTGCATCCCCTTGCTCGATTGGTGTTGTCTACTAAGGGGGATTACAAGATATTTCGTAAAATGATGAATTACTAGTTTTAACAAATGAAATCTTTTTTAAAAAATAATTCAGTTTAATTTGAAAAAGTATAATCTGTCCATTCGCAACATTAGTTTTATTTGAAAAAATATTCTTATAGGTGAAAATAATCAATTATCCAAACCAAAGGCAGGAGGATTCGAAAACTCCCGAAAGAGTTTTCTTTGGCACCAAAAACGGAAAACTGGTGGAATTGAGGAGGAAGTGTTTTCTGTGGTACCCCAGTGTGTAAGTTTTCGTGGTGATTTAGTTTTATATTCCCAACGAACTTTTGTATGGTTTAAGAACCAGTTTTTGGAGTGTATTGGTGTACTAAGTACAGAAGAATCTTGAAACCAACTTTCGTCGTTTATTCCTTTGTTTTCACATCAGAGTATTGTAGCCCCTGAGATAATAAGGTAGTTTTAATCTCGTTATTCGGTAATTTATCCAAACTAGAGAGAACAGTTTTATTTGGCTTAGTTTCCCTGTTTTCATAAGAGAAAAACTCACAGTTTTTGCTTTTGAGATTTTCGCGGATAGTGTTGTAACTGTCGATGTCATTAACAAATATTATAATATCTACTTATTTTAATTTCTTTAAGCATGCCGTGAATATAACTCGAGCTTTTCTTTAGCTCGGTAATGGGCGGAATCTTAGATTTGGTGTGACTGGAAACACCGGGTCATCATCTGATTGATCACTAGTTGGTTCATTTACCGAGGTTTCACTGTACATGATAGTTTGGAGCGGTTGAAAATAATTGGTACAACAGTTACTACCGGTTTACTAACTGCATACGATGACTCAATCGAAGCAGTTGCTGTGCACACTGTTGTTGTTGAAGATGCTGCTTTAGCTGTTAATGATATGCTTTGTGTTGAAATTGTTGTTGTTGTAGGAACAATTGCTGCTGGGTCTGTGCACAATGGTGTTTGCGAGGCTTGGCACTGGGCGCTCCACGGTAAGGTATGTCTGGTGCTTGTATTATTCGAGCACAGTGCAGGAGAGCAGGAATTAGATCTATGAGAGACTACCGAAAAATATGCATTTCTGGTTGATTTAGTTCCTGGCTTTTGGCTATGCTGATGAGCTAGGCTCATCTTAGCGCATTGATTGTTTACTTGTATAATAAATTGTATTGATAGTAGTGGACACAAAATTACGAGCGCATAACATGTCTGCACTGTTCGACTGTTCCTTCGAGATGAATCATTTTTCGTTCAATTTCTAACATTTTTGATATCATTAGCGAGCCGGTTATTTTATTTTTACAAGTCTTTTCTACTATCGTTAACGACGACTAACCCGCGACCATCCCACTTCCCTTATCCACCAGATCAACTACTGTTGATGAAATAAATGCTTGCTTGAAAACATTAAATTTATGTGAAATATATCAAGGCTTAATATCGCCCTGATATTGTTGTTCGCATTTTCAAAATTAAACTGAATGAACTGATCAACTTGATAGTTAAAAACCAGATATTCGGTAAAGTTGATGCTATTATTTACACAATTGGTCTCCTCTCTCATGCACATATTTTGTTGATTTTGAAAAATGATGGTAGAGTTGATAGTATTGAAATTATTGATAAAATGAAGAGTTTGAGCCCTTAGTTTCATATATATCTTTTTAGCTTCTATATGCTTCCGCCAGGTGAGCCGTCTGTCCAGATGAACGCCAAGGTAAGTTACCACTTGAGTTTGAGGAATTTTGACACCATTTAACGTTACTGGAGAACAAATCCGTCGGTTCAATGTAAATGTAATATGCTTACATATTCCCTCATTGACTTTAATTCTCCAGTTGGATAACTACTCCTGAAGGCTATTAAGATCCAAGCATGCAGAAGCTTTAACTGGGCAACGGGAACGACTGATTACGGTAGTGTCATCAGCAAAAGTCGAAGTAACAATTTGACTACTTGTTGGAATGTCGGCAGTAAATAACATGTCTAGAGTTGATCCCAAGACACTACCTTGGGATACTCCTGATTTTATCATAAATTCATTTGTAATGAAATTTTTTTGCCTTACTACAAACAGGAATCTATTCATATTTTGGGGTAGCAAACACTTAATTTTGTAAATCAAACCCTCTTGTCATACTCGATCAAACGCTTGTGCTACATCAAGGAATACTGCTGAGCATTATACTCGCAGTTCAAAGGCAGTTCTTATTTCCGAAGTAACTCTGTTGACTTGCTCAATCGTTCCATGTTTTGCTCGAAAACCAAATTGATGATCTGGGATTAAACTATTTGCTTTAACTGGTGATTGAGTTTTGCTTTAAGAACCTTCTCAAATTGCTTAGAAAGATATGGAAGCAGACTTATAGGTCTAAGTGAAGAAGGACATGTCCTATCCTTCCCGAGCTTTGGAACCATTATAATAACCGATTTCTTCCATTGCTTTGGGAAGTATCCAATTCGAAGGATAGCATTGAAAAGACACGAGAGAAAAACTATTGCTGCGTTTGGAAGTTCAGTTATCATTTTTGGCACGATTCTATCATAACCAGCAGATTTTTTGGGTTTCAGTTGAGTCCTTATAATAGATACAATCTCCCTAGAGCTTGTTTTTAATAGAGACATATTTACTGAATTTGTGATTGTCTGGTGAGGAAACACAAATGTGTTAGTAGGTAGATTAGGTTGAAACACGTGCTCAAGATGGTTGGCAAATACATTAGCCTTCTCTTCATCAGACCGAGCCCAACTTCCGGTTCTGTCTCTAATAGGAGAATCCAGCACCACAGGAGTTTTTAGCGATTTTCGTGCTTTCCAAAGTGAAAATTTAGTGTTTGTGGGTTAAAGTTTTTTCTCGAATGTATGTTGTATCTCCTAAAAATGTCGAGGTTTTTTATTTACGGCTACACCTATTACACGTTCGTGGTGCCAAGTCTTTTGAGGATTTACGATTTTATACTGGGGTTGCGGGTGGTCATGGTGCATGATGTGTCTCTTATGACCTCTCTACACAACTGCTAACCTCAACCTTCTCGTGGTATCCCCCGGTTTTTCACAAATGAGGCAATGGCGACCGAGTGTTCAGCGGTATATCTGTTCCCCTTTGTCAGTACTGTAGAGGAAATATTACGATACACTTAGCAAAGCTGGCAAGTTCGGGGGCCTACTTGCATTAAATTACGGTACAAGGCAGCAATCCTGCCACCGGACTATGACGTTGTAGTTTAATCTTCCATTGCGTCTGAAAACTCATCGATTCGTGTATTTACACGATTAGCCTCGGATAATAATGCTTTGTTGATCAACTTTGTGAATAGACTATGTTTATAATTTCTTTAAATTGTAAATACGTCATAAATAATAATAATAATGGGGTTGTGTACCCTACTTTTGTGGAAGCATGCCACGCGCGGGGGATTTCATCGAATGACAACGAATGTTTAAATGAAGTAAAACACACTAATTCTCCAAAACAATTGCGTTAGTTATTTGGGTTTATTTGTGGTTTGAATGTTCCAGCGTATGTGTTAGTTTTATGGAATGAATTGAGAGATGATATGAGTGAATATTTTTTTATAGACTACAGTCAGGAAATTTCTTACAATCGAAGTCTTCTTATAATCGAAGTTTTATAAACGAACTCTTATAATCGATGATATTCTTCAGACTCATAATACTTCATGTCAAGAACTTGGTCTTCCAATCACTGTTTAGTTCCCTGTTGATTCTGTTTTCAATTATAGTACTAACCCCGTTGAAGAAGAAAATATTTCTGAAGATATGTTTAATAGCGCTTATGATGAACAACGTAATATTATAGATAGTGTCTTACGAGATGTTTTCAATCATGATACTGCTCAAGCAGTTGGTGGGGAAACTAGGAACTCAATTTCCAGTCATTCCAGCTTTACCGATGGCTAAATAAAAAATAAATAAGTCCCAAGGTCAAAGGTTTCAAAAAATTGGTGTTTTGTTGAGACAGCCTGTGTTTTGCTTCGGACAATTTTCTGTTGCCGGCAGTAGAGTTAGAACATTCAATGGATTGCGATTTTATAATTCTGAGACATCAGATCAGATTGTGTCGGCCGCGGCTTCCCCTAGTTTAATAAGTTTATATTAACATAAAATGAGTTTTGTTGTATTGCCACTTAATTGTTGCAGTTACAAAGCGTTTATAAAAATATAAAAACTAAAAAAACAAAAAATTTTAAATTTAAAAATCACGTTTTCGCCAACTGTTTATGATCGCTCCACCATCCAAGCACTATCCAAGCCACGTGTTGCTTAATTTCTGAACGACAAGAAACGAAAAACGTTAACCAAAATTGCCTATGACGATTTCAGATTTCACCCTACCGAAACCAAAAATGTTTCACATCAAAAATTTATAAACATATTGTTGATGGTGAGAAAAACAACGGAACAGTGTGAAACAAAGAGAATTCAACAGAAACAGTCGGTCTATAGATCGGTCACATTAATAGTTCTGATATCAGTTTAAAGCTTCAAGCTAGTAGTGTTGTGTAGCTCATGAGTGAGTGAACAAAAAAGAGTTGCTCACTACACTGAGCAAGCGAACAATGTTCGTTCCTTATTGTTCTTTTTTGCTCAGTTGTTTTTTTTTGCTCACTTGTTCTTTTTTGCTCACTTGTTCTTTTTTGCTCAGTTGCACTTTTTTTTCTCAGTTGTTCTTTTTCGCTCTGTTGTCCTTTTTTGCTCTGTTGTTCCTTTTGCCCCCTTGTTCTCTTTTACACAATGTATGTCGAATAGTAGTTAATTTTCCAAATGTTTTTTACTTTTTACTTCAAAAATCACTCAACGCGCTTATACAATAGAAGTTTTCACTTAAATAATTATAAAATGTCGCTTATTAGGAAATAGCGAAATTTGGTCGCATTTCACTGATATAGGGAGCCAGCAAGCAAAATGCAGATATTGCAATAATATTTTAAGCTGTAAGTCGCAAAGCAACCTGAGCCGGCACCTAAAAAGTAAACACCCATCAGTTATGGAGCCCATTGTTCGAAGCGAGGATGTTGTTGACAATGTTCAAGTTGGGCAGCAAAAAATAACATCATTTGTATATAAGCCAATCACAGCAAGTAAAAGCCAGCAAGTTGATCGACAACTGGTACGAATGATTGCCAAAGGTCACTATGCGTTGAGGTTGGTGGAAGAGCCGAACTTCAAAAAGTTTGTTGAAGATGTCTCGGTTACGCTCGGTTATAAGTTACCAACCAGAAAAACCTTAACCAACGTATTGTTACGGAATGAGCAATTGGGCAACTTAAAAGAAAAGTTGAGTGCTGTGACTGCTGTTTATTTAACAACAGGCAGTTGGACCTCTATGACCAATGAGAGTTACCTGGCTGTAACCACTCATTTCATAGAAAAGGAATCAACTGTGCTGACCTCTTACATGCTTGCATACAGCCGCAAAACTCTGCGAATTTAAAACAAAAAAAATGGTGCTAATTGGGACATTGAGAACAAAGTCACGGCTATAGTGTCAGACAATGCCAACAACATTGTTGCTGCTATTAAGATAGGCAATTGGCGACACATTCCTTGCTTTTCTCATACGCTCAACATAATTGTCCAAATGGCACTGGCAAAAATCGAGAGTGTACGAACAAAAGCTAAAGCAATTGTTGAGTTTATATAAACGCAAACAACATAATCCCCACACATCAATTCGGGTTTAGATCAAAACACAGTACAATCGAGCAAGTAAACCGTGTCACTATGGGTATCAGAACGGCTTTTGAGCACCGAGAATACTGTTCAGCTATATTCATTGATGTTGCTCAAGCTTTTGACCGTGTATGGCATGTTGGTCTCATTCACAAAATAAAAAGCGTGCTTCCACAGAGCTCACACCAACTACTAGAGTCATACCTTACTAAAAGGTTATTCGTGGTGAGATGCAAAAATTTCACTTCAAACGAGTACCACATCAATGCTGGCGTCCCACAAGGCAGTGTTCTCGGTCCGCTTTTATATGTCATTTTCACTGCTGACATACCTTTAAATCCCCGCCTTATTACATCAACCTTTGCGGATGACACTGCAATCATCAGTCACTCTCGCTGCCCCAAAAAAGCGACGAAAGAGCTAAGTGATCATTTACAACTGGTATCGAACTGGCTAGACAATTGGCGTATAAAAGTCAATCCGGATAAATGCAAGCATGTAACTTTCACCTTAAACAAGAGAGACTGTCCGTCCATTACTTTTAACAACACCACCGTACCACACTGTACTGAAGTCACCTACCTAGGAGTACATTTGGACAGACGACTCACCTGGCGGAAGCATATAGAAGCCAAAAAAATTTCTATGAAATTAAAAGCCCAGTCTCTTCACTGGCTCTTAAACCCAAGATCTGGGCTAAGCCTCGATCTAAAGGTGCTGTTATATAACAGCTTAATAAAGCCTATCTGGACATACGGTTCCCAGCTTTGGGGGAATGCAAGCCCAAGTAACGTTGAAGTCATCCAAAGAGCCCAATCAAAAATACTTCGTTTCTTAACAGGTGCTCCCTGGTACATTTCGAACGCGAATATCCACAGAGACCTTAACGTCCCACTAATTAAAACCGAATTGGACAAAATGAAACAAAAATATTTTGTTAAGCTCTCGGAACATCCTAATCCACTAGCTCGATCACTATCGTATATGAGTTGTCGCACGCGCCTTCGTCGGAATGACTTTCCTGCCCCATAAACCTGGGAGGACCACGCAACACTGGAAAGTTTCTTTAGCTCACCACTATAGAAACTTTTAAAACATCATTAGCTTTTAAGATTTCTCAATTATTGTTAGGCTTTGTGTTGTATTCAAAGTGATGCAATAAATAATAAAGAACGCAAAAAAAAAAAAAAAAAAAAAATTGTTGAGTTTTTAATCGCAGCACAACAGGTCTCAAAATGTTGAAGAAAGCGCAAGCCCGCTTAAGTCTGGCAGACTTGAAGCTAACGCAAGATGTAGCCACATGATGGAACTCCACACACCAAATGTTTCAACGGCTTGCGTTATTTAAAGAAGTGGTTATATCAGCCGTAACGATTCTGCCGCCGGATTTGGTTTTATCTATGCCAGAATGGGACCTAACTGAAGGCGTGTTGCCAATATTGCAGCCTTTTTTGCAAATTACCAACGAAATCTCTGCAGAGAAAAACGTTACTTTATCCAAAGTAATCGTCGTGGTAGGCATTTTGCAAAAAATAATGAGCTCCAGTTTGAATGAGTCCTTAAAAGCAGTTGTCGATGTTATCGTCTCGGAGATGGACATTCTTTTTAAGGACTACGAAACAAACGTTTTGTTTGCAGAGAGCACAATCTTAGACCTACGATTTAAAGGTCGTGTGTTCATTTTTATCAAAGAATTCCTAATGAAGGAAGGAATAAAAATTTATTTTATTATCTTATGTTTTTTAGTATGTAGTTAAACTGGATTTTTAGTACAGGATTTTTTTTTTTGTTGAATGTTAATACATAACTGCAAGATAGGTTAATTTGTGAAAGTTCTCTTATCGAACTTTATATAAAAAAAAAAAAAATATGTGTTATTTTGTAAATAATTATTAGTATTGATTATATACAGTCGAATCGCGATAATTCGTACCTCGATAAATCGAAAACCTCTATAATTCGTAACAAACTGCTGGTCCCTTGAAAAAACTTCGATAATTCGTAAAACTTTCATACGTTTTGGTCCCCTCGTTAATTCGTATTTTTATTTGGAATACAATGAACATAAAACCTCTTATAATTCGTAATTCATTTCTAAAACCTCTTATAATTCGTAATGAAAAAGTAAAAAAAACAAACAAATAGGGATTCAGTTTACCGTTTTGTCGCCTTCATGTCGGCTAACTGACTTTGTTTGTTTTTTCTTAGTGCTTCTTTCATTCAAAATAATAAGCTGTAATGTCAAGATGCCAAACAAACGCACGCATAAAACCTTAACAATTTCTCAAAAAAATACTGCAGCAATTGACAATGGAGCAAAAAAAAGGAGGTGGCGAAACAATTCGAAATCGCACCATCAACACTCACATCAATTCTACAAAAAAAGGAATTTATTATGGGAGCATCTTCGTAAAGCGTAAAGCGTCAGAAGCAATCTGAATATCCAGGTTTAGAAAAGTGTCTACTTTTGTGGCTAACACAATGTCGGCAAAGCAACGTTCCTATTGGCGGCCAGTTATTGACCGAAAAGGCTTTGTGTTTTGCTAATGCAATGCAGATCAATAACTTTAAAGCGAGCAATAGTTGGCTTGAACGGTTCAAAAATGGACACAACATCACATTTAAAAAATTGTGCGGTGAAAGTTCTACTATTGATGAAGGAGTTTGTGTAGGGTGGAAAGAAAAGTTGAGTGATTTGATTAAAGATTACGATGCTAAAGACATCTTTAATGCAGATGAAACTGGCTTGTTTTATAAATACTTGCCAGATCGAACCTATTGCTTCAGAAATGAAAAATGTCATGGTGGTAAGCATAGTAAAGAACGAGTTACCTTATTATTTGTTGTAAACATGGATGGCACCGAAAAACTTGAACCACTATTAATTAGAAAGCCTGCAAAACCAAGGTGCTTCAAAAACATTCGCAGCTTTCCAATGCTTTACCGACATATTAAAAAGGCGTGGATGACAATGGATCTTTTTAACGAATGGCTTCAGATGTTGAATGACACCATGAAAAGTGCAAATCGAAAGATATTGATATTCATTGACAATTGTACGGCGCATAATGGGTCCCCTGATCTAAGCCACATAGAAATAAAGTTTTTACCAGCAAACACCACTTCCAAACTGCAGCATCTGGACCAGGGTATTATAAAAACTTTTAAATCATTATACCGCAAGAAAATGGTATTAATCTGGTTAATAGCATTGATGACAAAAAAGAGTTTAAGTGTACGCTATTTACGGCAATGCAAATTGCTTATAAAGCATGGAATAGTGTCAACGTAGCTTGTATTCAAAACTGCTTCCGTGCTTGCGGTTTTAATAAAGATAGCAACGAAAAATTAATTCAAGACGAGCAATTGAATATAGATCACCTATGAAATCGTTTATCTGAGAACTCTGAAAATGTCGCCCTTTTTGATGATTACGTGAATGTTAATAATGACGTGGCTGTATCCGGTATGTTGACAGACAACGATATTTTGGAAGAAGTTACTGTTATTAATAATGAAAGTGATGACGATGATAGCGCCGATGAAGACATTCTTATAACGAATAAACAAGCTAAATCGGCCATTCAACAAATTCGATATTATATTTCAAATCATGATGTCCAAAAAAATGTTTTTGATTGCTTAATAAAGTTGGAAAATTCAATTGAAGAGATAGGTGAAAAGAACCTCAAGCAATCAAATATTACAAACTTTTTTAAACCTTAGTCTTTCTCTTTGTAATTATTTTATGTTTCTGTTTTTATTTTTCTATTAAATTAATAGTATGTAAGATGTAAATACTACATATGTAAATGGAGTTATTATGTTCTAATAAAGTTAAAAAATAGATGAAAATCAACTGAAATGTAAAAGCCCCGTTAATTCGCATTTTTCTCTATTTAATCTCGATAAATCGAAACCTCGATAATTCGAAAACCTCGATAATTCGAAGAAAATGCTGGTCCCTTGCAATTACGAATTATCGCGATTCGACTGTATAATCAATCATACTGAAATATCAATTTGAACATATGTATGTATTGTTGTCATGAGCAACTGCAATTTATGAGTGAGTAAGTGAGCAATATGAGCGAGTTGACTCACTTAAAAAAAAAAAACAAGTGAACATGTTCTCCAAAGTGAGCAATACTTACCCAACACTACAAGCTATTATCAGTTAGTTAGCCGGCTCACTACACGCACGTATACATAGCTAAGTTACGCATTAACTCAGTCACTCATTCAATTATCATTACCTTATAATTGTCCGATAGTAGTTGTTGAGAAACGCTTTTAAATAATCAGAAGTTGATTGTGCACGGCTAATGCCCTTTTTACAGTAGAACATGAACTGTTTAATATACAAGCAGATCAAAAGCGAACAACAACAACAAGGAGAATAACGAAATTTATGGGCTGTTGTTGTTGTTGCTTACTCAATTGAAGTGACATTCCAAGCACTTTCTGCAAACAGATTGATCATGCGGTCTGTGAAGTTTTTGTTTTTGCTGCATCACAAAACAGCTGATGTTAATTTCAGTTTACTTCAAATTGTTAACTTTTTGTTAAAATGTTAATAACACACGTAGCAAGAATGGAAAGTAGTTGCAAGATGTATTTGCATCCAAATTCTTCTAAACTATTATTAAACAATATGTATTTTCCAAAATTTTACGTTTGAAATTAGCGCAACATGTGCACAACGTTTCTAAAAAACAGTTGTTTTCAGTAAGCGAAACAACCATATGAAAGCAATATGAATAATTAAGTCAACCAACTATTTCACCAATGTAAAAAGGGCATAAAATATATTGCAAAGTTGCAGTATTGTAGGTGTTGAATCCCAGAGTTTTTTCTTGAACTTGTATGATACGAAGAAGATGTGGTCACCTGTGAGAGGGATTCGACCCTGTGTTGTCCGCACCACAAGTTGGTGTTCTATACACACAACCATAGCTGTAATTTAAACGATGAAGCGAATAACCGAACACTTAGTAAAATTCTTCTTAATTTTTTTTTTTTTTCACAAATTTCACGTTTCGAGGTAGCACAAACTTTTCATTTATGTGTGTAATAAAAACAAAAACCAGCAGACAATGTAGAAATGGTTATTTCAAATTAGCAGGTATTGAATTTGTGTGAAAATTTTAATACAATACATACTATTTTTAAACTGTATGCGTTGAACGCTACAACGCCTGAAACGCATGTATAGTTTCACTTAGATGAAACTTATATCGTTATTGTTCTGTTGGAGCAGCTGTTTCTTGTATGTACATTCACCTCATTTTCACCATATTATCGAGTGTGATGTTGGTATGGTACACGTGTTTCTTTATAAAATTAAGCTATCTCTCCACACATCTAATGTTTTCGCATTGATGGAATCACTCAGTTTTTAATTTGATTTGTATTTTGATTTTACGTAAATAGGGCTTAGTTGTCGTCTCGGCATTTGAAAGTTTTTTGGATTACGAATGATATATCTATTGTCGTTTCCGTTGTCATCGTCCAACGACGTTTTATTTGCGTGTACGACATTTGTACATTATTTTGTAAATGTGGTTTTATATGCTGTTGATAATATATTTTTTTTTTTATTGTTAATTTTTCTGTCTGATATAATTTTTTTTTTAAAGTCAATTGCGCGTTGTGACTTCTATTCAATTGTTCCACATTAAAAAATGTAAAAACATGTGTATGAGAACCAGGTTGAAAAGTAAAAAATTTAGGAAATAATGGAGAATTGTAATTTGCGACAAAAGCTGGAAAGCATATTTGTATGAGTACTATAACAGAATATTGATGAAGTAAAAGAAGACAAAAGTGCATGACGACAGATAATCACGTCTGTGTGTGTTATAGTAGTGGCATATAAAATTATTTCATCAACAAAAAATCAAACATATTGTTGGATATGAGAACAGCGGAATAGTACGAAACAAAGAGAATTCAACAGAAAAAACAGTCGGTCTGTAGGTCAGCACATTGGCAGTTGTGTCCCAAGGTTTAACTTACCATCCATACCATACCATAATTAGTTAGGCGGATGACTACACACACGTACAAACTGCCAAGTTACGCATTAACTTGGTCGGTCATTTACTCATATGTATACTAATGCTATTATTATTTGGAAAAAGATAAACATGAGTGAAAACTAAAACCGAATTGATAGGAAAATACAATTAAAAAAATGTATTTTAACAGTTTCGTTTAGAATATGTGAATTTTAATTTGTATTACTTTTTATTTTGTTAAAATGGTTTTTCGTTCTTTTTTTACGTTGTGTGGTCCACGCAATTAAAACAAGGGGACAAATAAAAAATTAACAACAAAAAATTGACTTAAATTTAATGTTGCTTTAAAAACTTTTTTAACTTATAAATAAGCAACAATGAATAAGAATAAACGCAATACGACATAACAAATATAAACATAAAGATTCATTATAAAATCAGAAAATCATTTACAATAACAAGAACACAAAGAGAGAAAGTGTGTCATTCGATCAGTCATTCGATCGTTGTTCATTGTCATCAACGGCGGCAGTGGTTGCAGTGTGATATTTGTCGTTCATCTTGAATACTCTGTATTTATGACTGGGGACTGGCTGAGTTTTCCCAATAGAGCTTATTCTGTATACACTACACAAAAAATACACACATTTGAATATACGATACGCATTTGCTCTTCGCAGCAGCTAAAAATCGAAAATAAATTAATAGTAAATTGTGACCGGTAAGTTTCCAAATGTTTTAATTGAATGTAAATGGTTTTCAGTTTTCTAAAGAGCCCACTGGTCCACCTGCTTTAAACAATTTCTTAGCCTTGACCTTTTTTAATTTACTTTCATGTTAGTTGTTTGTTGTGTTGCTTTACTGATACAGTCGAATCGCGATAATTCGTAAATGCAAGGGACCGGCATTTTCTACGAATTATCGAGGTTTTCGAATTATCGAGGTTTCGATTTATCGAGATTAAAAAGAGAAAAATACGAATTAACGGGGCTTTTACATTTCAGTTGATTTTCATCTATTTTTTAACTTTATTAGGACATAATAATAATAATTACAAAGAGAAAGACTAAGGTTTAAAAAAGTTTGTAATTTTTGATTGCTTGAGGTTCTTTTCACCTATCTCTTCAATTGAATTTTCCAACTTTATTAAGCAATCAAAAACATTTTTTTGAACATCATGATTTGAAACATAATATCGAATTTGTTGAATGGCCGATTTAGCTTGTTTCTTCGTTATAAGAATTTCTTCATCGGCGCTATCATCGTCATCACTTTCATTATTAATAACAGTAACTTCTTCCAAAATATCGTTGTCTGTCAACATACCGGATACAGCCGTCATTATTAACATTCACGTAATCATCAAAAAGGGCGAAATTTTCAGAGTTCTCAGATAAACGATTCCATAGATGATCTATATTCAATTGCTCGTCTTGAATTAATTTTTCGTTGCTATCTTTATTAAAACCGCAAGCACGGAAGCAGTTTTGAATACAAGCTGCGTTGACACTATTTCCATGCTTTATAAGCAATTTGCATTGCCGTAAATAGCGTACATTTAAACTCTTTTTTGTCATCAATGCTATTAACCAGATTAATAACCATTTCCTTGCGGTATAATGATTTAAAAGTTTTTATAAATCCCTGGTCAAGAGGCTGTAGTTTGGAAGTGGTGTTTGCTGGCAAAAACTTTATTTCTATGTGGCTTAGATCAGGGGACCCATTATGCGCCGTACAATTGTCCATGAATAGCAATATCTTTCGATTGTACTTTTCATGGTGTCATTCAACATCTGAAGCCATTCGTTAAAAAGATCCATTGTCATCCACGCCTTTTTATTAAAAGCATTGGAAAGCTGCGAATGTTTTTGAAGCACCTTGGTTTTGCAGGCTTTCCAATTAATAGTGGTTCAAGTTTTTCGGTGCCATCCATGTTTACAACAAATAATAAGGTAACTCGTTCTTTACTATGCTTATCACCATGACATTTTTAATTTCTGAAGCAATAGGTTCGATCTGGCAAGCATTTAAAAAACAAGCCAGTTTTTTCTGCATTAAAGATGTCTTTAGCATCGCAATCTTTAATCAAATCACTCAACTTTTCTTTCCACCCTACACAAACTCCTTCATCAACAGTAGAACTTTCACCGCACAATTTTTTAAATGTGATGTTGTGTCGATTTTTGAACCGCCAACTATTGCTCGCTTTAAAGTTATTGATCTTCATTGCATTAGCAAAACACAAAGCCTTTTCGGTCAATAACTGGCCGCCAATAGGAACGTTGCTTTGCCGCCATTGTGTTAGCCACAAAAGTAGACACTTTTCTAAACCTGTCAGATTGCTTCTGACGCTTTACTTTTCTGAACGAAGATGCTCCCATAATAAATTCCTTTTTTTGTAGAATTGATGTGAGTGTTGATGGTGCGATTTCGAATTGTTTCGCCACCTCCTTTTTCTTTGCTCCATTGTCAATTGCTGCAATAATTTTTTGTTTTTGAGAAATTGTTAAGGTTTTATGCGTGCGATTGTTTGGCATCTTGACGTTACAGCTTATTGTTTTGAATGAAAGAAGCACTAAGAAAAAACAAACAAAGTCAGTTAGCCGACATGTAGGCGACAAAACCGTAAACTGAATCCCGATTTGTTTGTTTTTTTACGTTTTCATTACGAACTATAAGAGGTTTTAGAAATGAATTACGAATTATAAGAGGTTTTATGTTCATTGTATTCCAAATAAAAATATGAATTAACGAGGGGACCAAAACGTATGAAAGTTTTATGAATTATTGAAGTTTTTTAAGGGACCAGCAGTTTGTTACGAATTATTGAGGTTTCGATTTATCGAGGTACGAATTATCGCGATTCGACTGTATTTATGTTTAAAGTCTTCACGGAGTGAATACTATTATAAATTTGTCATGAAGTTTGTAACAGGCAGGAGTCAAAAAAAAAAAACCGCATAAAGTATATATATTTTTGATCAGTTCGATTAGACAAATTGATTAAGCCATGTCCGTCTGTATGTATGCAAACTAGTCCCTTTTTTTGAGCTAGAAAGCTGAAATTTTGCACGAACCTTTCTTTTTACCATACGCAGTACATTTGTCGGAACCACCCGAATCGAACCACTAGGGCGGTACCTCTTATACAAACCACCTATTTGAGTTCATATTCTTATTAGAAAAACTTTTTTGATTTTTGTCCTGTCGAACTGAAACTTGGACACTATCAGTTTCCAATACATGCGCAGGACATCTGTTGCAATCAGCCAAATCGGCCAACTAGTAGGTAGGTTCCCTCCCATACAAACCCACCATTAAAATTCAGGTTCTTATTCGAACGGAAATTTAGACACGTTTTTAATATAGGCGCTGTGTTTGAATCAGCCAAATTGGCCAACTAGGTGGGTTACCTTCGATACAAGGCCGCCTTTAAAATTCAGGTTCTTTTTCGAAAAACTTTGTTGTGTTTTGTCTTATCGAAGTGAATTATAGACACTATAATTTTTTGATAAAGGCGCTGTATATCTGTTGCAATCAGCCAAATTGCCCAACTTAATAGGTGGGTTACCTTCGATACAAGCGCCTTTAAAATTCAGGTTCTTTTTCGAAAATCTTTTTTGTGTTTTGTCCTATCGAACTGAATTTTAGACACTATAAGTTTTTGATAAAGGCGCTATACATCTGTTGCAATTAGCCAAATGGGCAAACTAGTAAGTAGGTTACCTCCCATACAAACCCACCATTAAAATTCAGGTTCTTTTTCGAAAAACTTTTTTGTTTTTTGTCTTATCGAAGTGAATTATAGACACTATAATTTTTTGATAAAGGCGCTGTACATCTGTTGCAATCAGCCAAATTGGCCAATATATAGGTGGGTTACCTTCGATACAAGCGCCTTTAAAATTCAGGTTCTTTTTCAAAACCTTTTTTGTGTTTTGTCCTATCGAACTGAATTTTAGACACTATAAGTTTTTAATAAAGGCGCTATACATCTGTTGCAATTAGCCAAATGGGCAAACTAGTAGGTAGGTTACCTCCCATACAAACCCACCATTAAAATTCAGGTTCTTTTTCTCAAAACTTTGTTGTTTTTTGTCATCGAAGTGAATTATAGACACTATAATTTTTTGATAAAGGCGCTGTATATCTGTTGCAATCAGCCAAATTGGCCAACTAGGTGGGTTACCTTCGATACAAGGCCGCCTTTAAAATTCAGGTTCTTTTTCGAAAAACTTTGTTGTGTTTTGCCTTATCGAAGTGAATTATAGACACTATAATTTTTTGATAAAGGCGCTGTATATCTGTTGCAATCAGCCAAATTGGCCAACTAAATAGGTGGGTTACCTTCGATACAAGCGCCTTTAAAATTCAGGTTCTTTTTCGAAAACCTTTTTTGTGTTTTGTCCTATCGAACTGAATTTTAGACACTATAAGTTTTTAATAAAGGCGCTATACATCTGTTGCAATTAGCCAAATGGGCAAACTAGTAGGTATACCTCCCATACAAACCCACCATTAAAATTCAGGTTCTTTTTCGAAAAACTTTGTTGTTTTTTGTCTTATCGAAGTGAATTATAGACACTATAATTTTTTGATAAAGGCGCTGTATATCTGTTGCAATCAGCCAAATTGGCCAACTAGGTGGGTTACCTTCGATACAAGGCCGCCTTTAAAATTCAGGTTCTTTTTCGAAAAACTTTGTTGTGTTTTGTCTTATCGATGTGAATTATAGACACTATAATTTTTTGATAAAGGCGCTGTATATCTGTTGCAATCAGCCAAATTGGCCAACTAAATAGGTGGGTTACCTTCGATACAAGCGCCTTTAAAATTCAGGTTCTTTTTCGAAAACCTTTTTTGTGTTTTGTCCTATCGAACTGAATTTTAGACACTATAAGTTTTTGATAAAGGCGCTATACATCTGTTGCAATTAGCCAAATGGGCAAACTAGTAGGTAGGTTACCTCCCATACAAACCCACCATTAAAATTCAGGTTCTTTTTCGAAAAACTTTGTTGTTTTTTGTCTTATCGAAGTGAATTATAGACACTATAATTTTTTGATAAAGGCGCTGTATATCTGTTGCAATCAGCCAAATTGGCCAACTAGGTGGGTTACCTTCGATACAAGGCCGCCTTTAAAATTCAGGTTCTTTTTAAAAACTTTGTTGTGTTTTGTCTTATCGAAGTGAATTATAGACACTATAATTTTTTGATAAAGGCGCTGTATATCTGTTGCAATCAGCCAAATTGGCCAACTAAATAGGTGGGTTACCTTCGATACAAGCGCCTTTAAAATTCAGGTTCTTTTTCGAAAACCTTTTTTGTGTTTTGTCCTATCGAACTGAATTTTAGACACTATAAGTTTTTGATAAAGGCGCTATACATCTGTTGCAATTAGCCAAATGGGAAACTAGTAGGTAGGTTACCTCCCATACAAACCCACCATTAAAATTCAGGTTCTTTTTCGAAAAACTTTGTTGTTTTTTGTCTTATCGAAGTGAATTATAGACACTATAATTTTTTGATAAAGGCGCTGTACATCTGTTGCAATCAGCCAAATTGGCCAACTATATAGGTGGGTTACCTTCGATACAAGCGCCTTTAAAATTCAGGTTCTTTTTCGAAAACCTTTTTTGTGTTTTGTCCTATCGAACTGAATTTTAGACACTATAAGTTTTTAATAAAGGCGCTATACATCTGTTGCAATTAGCCAAATGGGCAAACTAGTAGGTAGGTTACCTCCCATACAAACCCACCATTAAAATTCAGGTTCTTTTTCGAAAAACTTTGTTGTTTTTTGTCTTATCGAAGTGAATTATAGACACTATAATTTTTTGATAAAGGCGCTGTATATCTGCTGCAATCAGCCAAATTGGCCAACTAGGTGGGTTACCTTCGATACAAGGCCGCCTTTAAAATTCAGGTTCTTTTTCGAAAAACTTTGTTGTGTTTTGTCTTATCGAAGTGAATTATAGACACTATAATTTTTTGATAAAGGCGCTGTATATCTGTTGCAATCAGCCAAATTGGCCAACTAAATAGGTGGGTTACCTTCGATACAAGCGCCTTTAAAATTCAGGTTCTTTTTCGAAAACCTTTTTTGTGTTTTGTCCTATCGAACTGAATTTTAGACACTATAAGTTTTTGATAAAGGCGCTTTACATCTGTTGCAATTAGCCAAATGGGCAAACTAGTAGGTAGGTTACCTCCCATACAAACCCACCATTAAAATTCAGGTTCTTTTTCGAAAAACTTTGTTGGTTTTTGTCTTATAGAAGTGAATTATAGACACTATAATTTTTTGATAAAGGCGCTGTACATCTGTTGCAATCAGCCAAATTGGCCAATTGGCCATTAAAATTCAGGTTCTTTTTCGAAAAACTTTGTTGTTTTTTGTCTTATCGAAGTGAATTATAGACACTATAATTTTTTGATAAAGGCGCTGTATATCTGTTGCAATCAGCCAAATTGGCCAACTAGGTGGGTTACCTTCGATACAAGCCCGCCTTTAAAATTCAGGTTCTTTTTCGAAAAACTTTTTTGTGTTTTGTCTTATCGAAGTGAATTATAGACACTATAATTTTTTTGATAAAGGCGCTGTACATCTGTTTGCAATCAGCCAAATCTGCCAACTAGGTGGGCTACCTCCCATACAAATCCACCATTAAAATTCATGTTCTTATTAAAAAAACTTTTTTGTGTTTTGTCCTATCGAACTGAATTTTAGACACTATAAGTTGTTAAGATAGGCTTTGCACATCTGTGGGAATCAGCCAAATCGGCCAATTAGGGGGGGTACCTCGCATAGAAACCCAGCATTAAAATTCAGGCTTATATTAGAAAAACTTTTTTGTGTTTTGTCCTATCGAACTGAATTTTAGATACTATAAGTTGTTAAGATAGGCGTTGTACATCTGTGGGAATCAGCCAAATCGGCCAACTAGGTGGGCTACCTCCCATACAAATCCACCATTAAAGTTCAGGTTCTTATTAGAAAAACTTTTTTGTGTTTTGTCCTATCGAACTGAATTTTAGACACTATAAGTTTTTAATATAGGCGCTGTGCATTTGTTGGAATCAGCCAAATCGGTCAACTAGGGGGTACCTCCCTTACAAATCCACCATTAATATTCAGGTTCTTATTCGAACTGAAATTTAGACACCATAAGTTTTTAATATAGGCGCTGTACATCTGTTGGATTCAGCCAAATCTGCCAACTAGGTGGGCTACCTCCCATACAAATCCACCATTAAAGTTCAGGTTCTTATTAGAAAAACTTTTTTGTGTTTTGTCCTATCGAACTGAATTTTAGACACTATAAGTTGTTACGATAGGCGTTGTACATCTGTGGGAATCAGCCAAATCGGTCAACTAGGGGGTACCTCCCTTACAAATCCACCATTAATATTCAGGTGCTTATTCGAACTGAAATTTAGACACCATAAGTTTTTAATATAGGCGCTGTACATCTGTTGGATTCAGCCAAATCTGTCAACTAGGTGGGTTACCTTCGATACAAGCCCGCCTTTAAAATTCAGGTTCTTGTTCGAAAAACTTTTTTGTGTTTTGTCTTATCGAAGTGAATTATAGACACTATAATTTTTTGATAAAGGCGCTGTACATCTGTTGCAATCAGCCAAATTGGCCAACTAGGTGGGTTACCTTCGATACAAGGCCGCCTTTAAAATTCAGGTTCTTTTTCGAAAAACTTTGTTGTTTTTTGTCTTATCGAAGTGAATTATAGACACTATAATTTTTTGATAAAGGCGCTGTACATCTGTTGCAATCAGCCAAATTGGCCAACTAGGTGGGTTACCTTCGATACAAGGCCGCCTTTAAAATTCAGGTTCTTTTTCGAAAAACTTTGTTGTTTTTTGTCTTATCGAAGTGAATTATAGATACTATAATTTTTTGATAAAGGCGCTGTACATCTGTTGCAATCAGCCAAATCGGCCAACTAGGTGGGCTACCTCCCATACAAATCCACCATTAAAATTCAGGTTCTTATTAGAAAAACTTTTTTTATGTTTTGTCCTATCGAACTGAATTTTAGACACTATAAGTTTTTAATATAGGCGCTGTACATTTGTTGGAATCAGCCAAATCGGTCAACTAGGGGGTACCTCCCTTACAAACCCTCCATTAATATTCAGGTTCTTATTCGAACTGAAATTTAGACACCATAAGTTTTTAAAATTCAGGTTCTTTTTCGAAAAACTTTGTTGTGTTTTGTCTTATCGAAGTGAATTATAGACACTATAATTTTTTGATAAAGGCGCTGTATATCTGTTGCAATCAGCCAAATTGGCCAACTAAATAGGTGGGTTACCTTCGATACAAGCGCCTTTAAAATTCAGGTTCTTTTTCGAAAACCTTTTTTGTGTTTTGTCCTATCGAACTGAATTTTAGACACTATAAGTTTTTAATAAAGGCGCTATACATCTGTTGCAATTAGCCAAATGGGCAAACTAGTAGGTAGGTTACCTCCCATACAAACCCACCATTAAAATTCAGGTTCTTTTTCGAAAAACTTTGTTGTTTTTTGTCTTATCGAAGTGAATTATAGACACTATAATTTTTTGATAAAGGCGCTGTATATCTGTTGCAATCAGCCAAATTGGCCAACTAGGTGGGTTACCTTCGATACAAGGCCGCCTTTAAAATTCAGGTTCTTTTTCGAAAAACTTTGTTGTGTTTTGTCTTATCGATGTGAATTATAGACACTATAATTTTTTGATAAAGGCGCTGTATATCTGTTGCAATCAGCCAAATTGGCCAACTAATAGGTGGGTTACCTTCGATACAAGCGCCTTTAAAATTCAGGTTCTTTTTCGAAAACCTTTTTTGTGTTTTGTCCTATCGAACTGAATTTTAGACACTATAAGTTTTTGATAAAGGCGCTATACATCTGTTGCAATTAGCCAAATGGGCAAACTAGTAGGTAGGTTACCTCCCATACAAACCCACCATTAAAATTCAGGTTCTTTTTCGAAAAACTTTGTTGTTTTTTGTCTTATCGAAGTGAATTATAGACACTATAATTTTTTGATAAAGGCGCTGTATATCTGTTGCAATCAGCCAAATTGGCCAACTAGGTGGGTTACCTTCGATACAAGGCCGCCTTTAAAATTCAGGTTCTTTTTCGAAAAACTTTGTTGTGTTTTGTCTTATCGAAGTGAATTATAGACACTATAATTTTTTGATAAAGGCGCTGTATATCTGTTGCAATCAGCCAAATTGGCCAACTAAATAGGTGGGTTACCTTCGATACAAGCGCCTTTAAAATTCAGGTTCTTTTTCGAAAACCTTTTTTGTGTTTTGTCCTATCGAACTGAATTTTAGACACTATAAGTTTTTGATAAAGGCGCTATACATCTGTTGCAATTAGCCAAATGGGAAACTAGTAGGTAGGTTACCTCCCATACAAACCCACCATTAAAATTCAGGTTCTTTTTCGAAAAACTTTGTTGTTTTTTGTCTTATCGAAGTGAATTATAGACACTATAATTTTTTGATAAAGGCGCTGTACATCTGTTGCAATCAGCCAAATTGGCCAACTATATAGGTGGGTTACCTTCGATACAAGCGCCTTTAAAATTCAGGTTCTTTTTCGAAAACCTTTTTTGTGTTTTGTCCTATCGAACTGAATTTTAGACACTATAAGTTTTTAATAAAGGCGCTATACATCTGTTGCAATTAGCCAAATGGGCAAACTAGTAGGTAGGTTACCTCCCATACAAACCCACCATTAAAATTCAGGTTCTTTTTCGAAAAACTTTGTTGTTTTTTGTCTTATCGAAGTGAATTATAGACACTATAATTTTTTGATAAAGGCGCTGTATATCTGCTGCAATCAGCCAAATTGGCCAACTAGGTGGGTTACCTTCGATACAAGGCCGCCTTTAAAATTCAGGTTCTTTTTCGAAAAACTTTGTTGTGTTTTGTCTTATCGAAGTGAATTATAGACACTATAATTTTTTGATAAAGGCGCTGTATATCTGTTGCAATCAGCCAAATTGGCCAACTAAATAGGTGGGTTACCTTCGATACAAGCGCCTTTAAAATTCAGGTTCTTTTTCGAAAACCTTTTTTGTGTTTTGTCCTATCGAACTGAATTTTAGACACTATAAGTTTTTGATAAAGGCGCTATACATCTGTTGCAATTAGCCAAATGGGCAAACTAGTAGGTAGGTTACCTCCCATACAAACCCACCATTAAAATTCAGGTTCTTTTTCGAAAAACTTTGTTGTTTTTTGTCTTATCGAAGTGAATTATAGACACTATAATTTTTTGATAAAGGCGCTGTATATCTGTTGCAATCAGCCAAATTGGCCAACTAGGTGGGTTACCTTCGATACAAGGCCGCCTTTAAAATTCAGGTTCTTTTTCGAAAAACTTTGTTGTGTTTTGTCTTATCGAAGTGAATTATAGACACTATAATTTTTTGATAAAGGCGCTGTATATCTGTTGCAATCAGCCAAATTGGCCAACTAAATAGGTGGGTTACCTTCGATACAAGCGCCTTTAAAATTCAGGTTCTTTTTCGAAAACCTTTTTTGTGTTTTGTCCTATCGAACTGAATTTTAGACACTATAAGTTTTTGATAAAGGCGCTATACATCTGTTGCAATTAGCCAAATGGGAAACTAGTAGGTAGGTTACCTCCCATACAAACCCACCATTAAAATTCAGGTTCTTTTTCGAAAAACTTTGTTGTTTTTTGTCTTATCGAAGTGAATTATAGACACTATAATTTTTTGATAAAGGCGCTGTACATCTGTTGCAATCAGCCAAATTGGCCAACTATATAGGTGGGTTACCTTCGATACAAGCGCCTTTAAAATTCAGGTTCTTTTTCGAAAACCTTTTTTGTGTTTTGTCCTATCGAACTGAATTTTAGACACTATAAGTTTTTAATAAAGGCGCTATACATCTGTTGCAATTAGCCAAATGGGCAAACTAGTAGGTAGGTTACCTCCCATACAAACCCACCATTAAAATTCAGGTTCTTTTTCGAAAAACTTTGTTGTTTTTTGTCTTATCGAAGTGAATTATAGACACTATAATTTTTTGATAAAGGCGCTGTATATCTGCTGCAATCAGCCAAATTGGCCAACTAGGTGGGTTACCTTCGATACAAGGCCGCCTTTAAAATTCAGGTTCTTTTTCGAAAAACTTTGTTGTGTTTTGTCTTATCGAAGTGAATTATAGACACTATAATTTTTTGATAAAGGCGCTGTATATCTGTTGCAATCAGCCAAATTGGCCAACTAAATAGGTGGGTTACCTTCGATACAAGCGCCTTTAAAATTCAGGTTCTTTTTCGAAAACCTTTTTTGTGTTTTGTCCTATCGAACTGAATTTTAGACACTATAAGTTTTTGATAAAGGCGCTTTACATCTGTTGCAATTAGCCAAATGGGCAAACTAGTAGGTAGGTTACCTCCCATACAAACCCACCATTAAAATTCAGGTTCTTTTTCGAAAAACTTTGTTGGTTTTTGTCTTATAGAAGTGAATTATAGACACTATAATTTTTTGATAAAGGCGCTGTACATCTGTTGCAATCAGCCAAATTGGCCAATTGGCCATTAAAATTCAGGTTCTTTTTCGAAAAACTTTGTTGTTTTTTGTCTTATCGAAGTGAATTATAGACACTATAATTTTTTGATAAAGGCGCTGTATATCTGTTGCAATCAGCCAAATTGGCCAACTAGGTGGGTTACCTTCGATACAAGCCCGCCTTTAAAATTCAGGTTCTTTTTCGAAAAACTTTTTTGTGTTTTGTCTTATCGAAGTGAATTATAGACACTATAATTTTTTTGATAAAGGCGCTGTACATCTGTTGCAATCAGCCAAATCTGCCAACTAGGTGGGCTACCTCCCATACAAATCCACCATTAAAATTCATGTTCTTATTAGAAAAACTTTTTTGTGTTTTGTCCTATCGAACTGAATTTTAGACACTATAAGTTGTTAAGATAGGCTTTGCACATCTGTGGGAATCAGCCAAATCGGCCAATTAGGGGGGGTACCTCGCATAGAAACCCAGCATTAAAATTCAGGCTTATTTGAAAAACTTTTTTGTGTTTTGTCCTATCGAACTGAATTTTAGATACTATAAGTTGTTAAGATAGGCGTTGTACATCTGTGGGAATCAGCCAAATCGGCCAACTAGGTGGGCTACCTCCCATACAAATCCACCATTAAAGTTCAGGTTCTTATTAGAAAAACTTTTTTGTGTTTTGTCCTATCGAACTGAATTTTAGACACTATAAGTTTTTAATATAGGCGCTGTGCATTTGTTGGAATCAGCCAAATCGGTCAACTAGGGGGTACCTCCCTTACAAATCCACCATTAATATTCAGGTTCTTATTCGAACTGAATAGCTTTGCGCTGTACATCTGTTGGATTCAGCCAAATCTGCCAACTAGGTGGGCTACCTCCCATCAAATCCACCTTAATGGCAAGCTTTGTGGCCTACGTAATAGACACTATAAGTTGTTACGATAGGCGTTGTACATCTGTGGGAATCAGCCAAATCGGTCAACTAGGGGGTACCTCCCTTACAAATCCACCATTAATATTCAGGTGCTTATTCGAACTGAAATTTAGACACCATAAGTTTTTAATATAGGCGCTGTACATCTGTTGGATTCAGCCAAATCTGTCAACTAGGTGGGTTACCTTCGATACAAGCCCGCCTTTAAAATTCAGGTTCTTGTTCGAAAAACTTTTTTGTGTTTTGTCTTATCGAAGTGAATTATAGACACTATAATTTTTTGATAAAGGCGCTGTACATCTGTTGCAATCAGCCAAATTGGCCAACTAGGTGGGTTACCTTCGATACAAGGCCGCCTTTAAAATTCAGGTTCTTTTTCGAAAAACTTTGTTGTTTTTTGTCTTATCGAAGTGAATTATAGACACTATAATTTTTTGATAAAGGCGCTGTACATCTGTTGCAATCAGCCAAATTGGCCAACTAGGTGGGTTACCTTCGATACAAGGCCGCCTTTAAAATTCAGGTTCTTTTTCGAAAAACTTTGTTGTTTTTTGTCTTATCGAAGTGAATTATAGATACTATAATTTTTTGATAAAGGCGCGCACGTTGCCGCCAATCGGCCACGGTGGGCTACCTCCCATACAAATCCACCATTAAAATTCAGGTTCTTATTAGAAAAACTTTTTTTATGTTTTGTCCTATCGAACTGAATTTTAGACACTATAAGTTTTTAATATAGGCGCTGTACATTTGTTGGAATCAGCCAAATCGGTCAACTAGGGGGTACCTCCCTTACAACCCTCCATTAATATTCAGGTTCTTATTCGAACTGAAATTTAGACACCATAAGTTTTTAAAATTCAGGTTCTTTTTCGAAAAACTTTTTTGTGTTTTGTCTTATCGAAGTGAATTATAGACACTATAATTTTTTGATAAAGGCGCTGTACATCTGTTGCAATCAGCCAAATTGTTTGTTGTCCTATCGAACTGAAATTTGAATACTATAAGTTTTTAATATAGGCGCTTTACATCTGTTGGAATCAGCCAAATCTGCCAACTAGGTGGGCTACCTCCCATACAAATCCACCATTAAAATTCAGGTTCTTATTAGAAAAACTTTTTTGTGTTTTGTCCTATCGAACTGAAATTAAGACACTATAAGTTTTTGATATAGGCGCTGTACATCTGTTGGATTCAGCCAAATCTGCCAACTAGGTGGGCTACCTCCCATACAAATCCACCATTAAAGTTCAGGTTCTTATTAGAAAAACTTTTTTGTGTTTTGTCCTATCGAACTGAATTTTAGACACTATAAGTTGTTACGATAGGCGTTGTACATCTGTGGGAATCAGCCAAATCGGTCAACTAGGGGGTACCTCCCTTACAAATCCACCATTAATATTCAGGTGCTTATTCGAACTGAAATTTAGACACCATAAGTTTTTAATATAGGCGCTGTACATCTGTTGGATTCAGCCAAATCTGTCAACTAGGTGGGTTACCTTCGATACAAGCCCGCCTTTAAAATTCAGGTTCTTGTTCGAAAAACTTTTTTGTGTTTTGTCTTATCGAAGTGAATTATAGACACTATAATTTTTTGATAAAGGCGCTGTACATCTGTTGCAATCAGCCAAATTGGCCAACTAGGTGGGTTACCTTCGATACAAGGCCGCCTTTAAAATTCAGGTTCTTTTTCGAAAAACTTTGTTGTTTTTTGTCTTATCGAAGTGAATTATAGACACTATAATTTTTTGATAAAGGCGCTGTACATCTGTTGCAATCAGCCAAATCGGCCAACTAGGTGGGCTACCTCCCATACAAATCCACCATTAAAATTCAGGTTCTTATTAGAAAAACTCTTTTTATGTTTTGTCCTATCGAACTGAATTTTAGACACTATAAGTTTTTAATAAAGGCGCTGTACATTTGTTGGAATCAGCCAAATCGGTCAACTAGGGGGTACCTCCCTTACAAACCCTCCATTAATATTCAGGTTCTTATTCGAACTGAAATTTAGACACCATAAGTTTTTAAAATTCAGGTTCTTTTTCGAAAAACTTTTTTGTGTTTTGTCTTATCGAAGTGAATTATAGACACTATAATTTTTTGATAAAGGCGCTGTACATCTGTTGGATTCAGCCAAATCTGCCAACTAGGTGGGCTACCTCCCATACAAATCCACCATTAAAATTCAGGTTCTTATTAGAAAAACTTTTTTGTGTTTTGTCCTATCGAACTGAAATTAAGACACTATAAGTTTTTGATATAGGCGCTGTACATCTGTTGGATTCAGCCAAATCTGCCAACTAGGTGGGCTACCTCCCATACAAATCCACCATTAAAGTTCAGGTTCTTATTAGAAAAACTTTTTTGTGTTTTGTCCTATCGAACTGAATTTTAGACACTATAAGTTTTTAATATAGGCGCTGTACATTTGTTGGAATCAGCCAAATCGGTCAACTAGGGGGTACCTCCCTTACAAATCCACCATTAATATTCAGGTTCTTATTCGAACTGAAATTTAGACACCATAAGTTTTTAATATAGGCGCTTTACATCTGTTGGAATCAGCCAAATCTGCCAACTAGGTGGGCTACCTCCCATACAAATCCACCATTAAAATTCAGGTTCTTATTAGAAAAACTTTTTTGTGTTTTGTCCTATCGAACTGAAATTAAGACACTATAAGTTTTTGATATAGGCGCTGTACATCTGTTGGATTCAGCCAAATCTGCCAACTAGGTGGGCTACCTCCCATACAAATCCACCATTAAAGTTCAGGTTCTTATTATTAGGACTATGCATTAATTTTAAAGGTTTTTTTCACCAAAAATGGGGCTTTATTTCGATTTCAAAATGGATTGATACATCATTCAAAGTACTGTCCGTCGCTAGCCACAACCTTTTCCCATCTTTCTTTTAATTTCCGGATTCCGTTTCTCCAAAATTCCGGCTTCTGGGCGGCTATGAATGAATCGATCCATTTTTTGGTCTCTTCATATGAAGAGAAGCGGTGTCCAGCCAGCTTACGCTGCATCTCCCGGAACAAGTGGTAATCCGAAGGAGCAATGTCTGGGCTGTACGGCGGGTGGGGTAGCACTTCCCAGTTGAGCGTTCCAAGGTATGTTTTGACGACCTGTGCAACATGCGGCCGAGCGTTGTCATGCTGCAAAATAACCTTGTCGTGTCTTTCGACCGTTTCCGGCCGTTTTTCAAGCAATGCTCGGCTCAAACGCATCAATTGACGTCGGTAGACTTCCCCAGAGATGGTTTCGTTGGGTTGGAGCAGCTCATAGTACACCACACCCTTCTGATCCCTCCAAATACAGAGCATGAGCTTCGAACCATGAATATTCGGCTTGGACGTCGATGGCGCCGGTTGGCCGGGCTTGACATATGTTTTTTTACGCTTTGGGTTATCGTAATGGATCCACTTTTCGTCGCCAGTCACAATACGATGCAAAAAACCCTTCCGGCCAAGTCGTTCAAGCAGCAATTCGCACGTGAAAAATCGGCGTTCGACGTCTCTCGGCTTCAACTCGTATGGCACCCAATTACCTTGCTTTTGGATCATTGCCATCGCTTTGAGACGTCTGGAAATGGTTGCTTGGTCAACGTCCAACGTTTCGGCGAGCTCTTCTTGCGTTTGGCACGGGTCTTGGTCCAGCAATGCCTTCAATTCTGCGTCTTCGAACCTTTTGGGCTGGCCAGGTCGCTCCTTGTCCTCGGTATCAAAAACACCACTTTTGAAGCGTCGAAACCAGTACTCACAGGTTGAAATCGATGGAGTATGGTTCGGGTAGGCATCCAACAGCAATTGACGGGCTTGGGTGGTATTTTTCTTCAAATTGAAGCAAAAAAGCAAGGCTTCCCGCAAATTGCGTTTTGACGGCACGAAAGTTGACATACTCGGAGCACAAAAAAACTATGTTGTGTACACTTCAGCGAAATGACAGATACTGGTAAACAAAGCCTAATGATGAGGCTTTGACATGAATATAGTTACAGTATTGCCAGATGCGATACTGTTGTAAATAACGCCATCTGTGTGCAACCTTTAAAATTAATGCATAGTCCCAATAGAAAAACTTTTTTGTGTTTTGTCCTATCGAACTGAATTTTAGACACTATAAGTTGTTACGATAGGCGTTGTACATCTGTGGGAATCAGCCAAATCGGTCAACTAGGGGGTACCTCCCTTACAAATCCACCATTAATATTCAGGTGCTTATTCGAACTGAAATTTAGACACCATAAGTTTTTAATATAGGCGCTGTACATCTGTTGGATTCAGCCAAATCTGTCAACTAGGTGGGTTACCTTCGATACAAGCCCGCCTTTAAAATTCAGGTTCTTGTTCGAAAAACTTTTTTGTGTTTTGTCTTATCGAATTGAATTATAGACACTATAATTTTTTGATAAAGGCGCTGTACATCTGTTGCAATCAGCCAAATTGGCCAACTAGGTGGGTTACCTTCGATACAAGGCCGCCTTTAAAATTCAGGTTCTTTTTCGAAAAACTTTGTTGTTTTTTGTCTTATCGAAGTGAATTATAGACACTATAATTTTTTGATAAAGGCGCTGTACATCTGTTGCAATCAGCCAAATCGGCCAACTAGGTGGGCTACCTCCCATACAAATCCACCAAAAAAAAAAAAAAAAAAAAAAAAAAAAAAAAAAAAAAAAAAAAAAAAAAAAAAAAAAAAAAAAAAAAAAAAAAAAAAAAAAAAAAAAAAAAAAAAAAAAATTACCTCCCATACAAACCCACCATTAAAATTCAGGTTCTTTTTCGAACAACTTTTTTGTATTTTGTCCTATCGAACTGAAATTTAGACACTATAAGTTCTTTATATAGGCGCTGTACATCTGTTGGAATCAAGCAAAACGGTCAAATAGGGGGGGTACCTCCCATACAAACCACAATCTGGTACGGAACCCTCCGTGTACTGTCTCGTACTTGGTCGTTTTTTTTTTTTTATTTTATATTATCTTACGATTAATTTTAATTTTTGCTCGTTTTTCATTAATTAAATAAACTAGTTTTAAACTTAATTTTATTCACTTATTATTTTTATTAATTACTATACTCTTCACGCAGTAAATATTTCAAGAAACCTCATAAAGTATATATATATTCTTGATCAGCTTGATTAGTCGAATTGATTAAGCCATGTCCGTCCGTTGGTATACAAACTAGTCCCTGTGTTTTTGAGCTAGATAGTTGAAATTTTGCTCGAACCCTTCTTTTTACTAGACGCAGTACATTTGTTGGAACCAATTTGTTGTACCTCCTAACTAAAATTTAGATGCTCTTAAGTTTGAAATGCGTAAATTTCAAGACGTTAGAGCTGCCATACAATCCCAAACCCAAATTTATGTTTTTATTAGAAAAACAATAATGTAAATTTCAATACCCTAGGATTACTGAACCTTAAAGCTTCCATAAAAGTATTTCAGTCTCAGTGTTGAAATGTTTGTGTACTGAATAAGTCAAATCAATAATCAAATATTTCTGAATGCTCTATCACAGAGCATAGGCAAAAAGATTTTCTATAGGGGGTGTGTGAAAAGTATATCAACTTCTGCGTATGCTTGTTTTATTTTGTTTGAAGCCTTTATGAACGCGATTATTGTGTTCACTGCACATCTCTGCTGTGTACCGAGAGGAAAGTAAAACATAATTAGCGGATCCCCAAAAGATGAAAATAACAACAGCAAAAAGAGAAAGAAATCCATAGCTAACAATTTTGTTAACAGTTGCCTGTGTTCAGTAAACAAAGTGGAAATGTCACAGCGAAATACCATTGAAAAAGTTGAAGAAGGACTAACAAGAAAAAAAAGATATTGCTAAGTAGTTTGAAATTCTTCCCAACACCTTATAAAACATTTTAAAAACAAGGCAGTGATTGTAAAATATGTAGAAGACGAGCAATTAAGCACAATACGCAAATTCTTCGAAACCTGTGATTTTGAGGATCTTGATGAAGCAACGATAAAATTAATAACCGCCGCACGTGTTAGATATCTTCCTATATCTGGACCATTAATGAAGCAAAAAGCCAGAGTTCGCTGATACATTGAGACGAGTTTGAAGCATAATAGTTGAATAAATTAAAAAAACTGTATGGAACGGGGAAAGTGCTGATGCTAACATACAAGGTCGTGTAAAAGTATTGAATGTTTTGGCGAGATTGATACAAAAATATAATTAAAAACGACATCTTTCATACCTATGAGACTTGTTTGTTTTTCAAATGTTTACCCAATAAAACACTGGCATTTAAAAATTAGAAATGCTTTGGTGGAAACCATAGCAAAGAGAGAATAACAGTCCTGGTAGCATGCAATATGACTGAATCGGAGAAGCTTAAATTAAATTAAAGGCTATGCCTCCGCTTGTGTTGTTGATGCCTTGTTGATGTTGTTGTTGCTGCTGTTTGGTTTTGTTTACAATATAACAACAAAAACCTATTAATTTGTGTGCATGAATAAATACGGTGTTTGCCCCAATTATTTAGATTATTAATTATAATATGCTTTCAATCTTAAAATTGCTTGTATATGTATCTATTTTAAGTTGTTTGATTTACACAGGCTTTTAAAATCATAAGTTATCATGGAATATCCAAGCTTAAAAAGGGTGAGCTATAAGCTTGCTTTTTCGAACATGATACAATACTATTTGCATTGAAGCAAGTAATTAAACGCATTGACTATATAATTATATAGATTGAACAAATCGCTCACAATTTCACCATCTTTGAAAGAAGAAGAAGATCTCTCGTTCTTTGCAAGCTCCTTGTCTAGTCTATATAATTTCATAGTCCTTTTATATTTCAAACAACAATATAAGACAAAACAAGGTGAATCAAAGAAAATAAATAATATTGTATTAGTCAATAATTGAGGATGATTTAAACGAAGATAATATCAACGTAAGTTGATACATGGATTTACAATTGATAATTTGCTTTAAAATCAACAACAAAACATGGAATCGCAATAGTTGCTATATTTACATGGGACCTTAACACGGTAGATAAAGGAATATTTGTATCTTGTTTTAGTTATCATAGGCCTCTGATAACGTTTCTATCATCAAATATTTAAATAAATTTACATAATTATAAAACCTAATTCTAGTAATCATTTTAAAAATTGCTTCCTACCATTTTGTTCAGTATTTCATTTCAATAGTGTGCTTATATAGGTGAGGCACATTAGTTTTTTTGTTTTCGCAGTGCGCGCATCCTAACGAAGTAAAAGATAAATTGCAAAATATTGAGCTTGCATATTTTCCTCCTAACGTTACTGCATGGTTTGGAATACGAATGTGAAGCCAGAAAAAATTGCAAACTGTTTAGAAAGGCAGGATTTTTGAAAGATGTCATGCCGAATCGAACTACGCATTGCGATGAAGGAGTACTTTGTTTCATTATCTGTTTTATAGCCTTCTTTTAGAAAAGTAAGTCCGATGAATATATTCTCAGCAGTATTCAGATGAAGAAGAATTGGTGAATGCTAATAGGTTTTACCTACATTTGGACAATTTTCTTCATCAATTGAAAATTATAGGTTTTTTTTTTTTTGGTTCTTTATTTTAGAGAATTTAGATAAGAGGTTGTTTTTAAACATATTTTTTTACTTTACTTTATTTGTTTAAATTTTCCATCATATTTTTAAGCACGATACTTTATTTAACCCAAATTTCGTCTGCAATTTTTTGCAGGTCGTTTTCCAGAGCAAGCAACGATCGTGCCGTTAATGCCGACTTATTGCCCGCAGACGTTATACATACTTTGCACAAAACTTTTTTAGAATTTGAACAGTTAAATTTCCTAATATTTTATGCATACTGCATACGAACTGTTTGTCAGGATCAGAGTGCAGACAACTTTGTAAGAAATCCCACTTCTGAGGTTGTGGAGTAACTGTTAGATTATACTTGCTTAACAACAGTTCGATTATTACTGACGTCTCAATCTCACTTTTCTTCGTGTGAGAGATGCTGCAAGGCAACAAGCTATACTATACACTACACATAGTAGTACTTAAGTGCAGTACTATTCTATCTATACATGTAACAATTGGTGGTGAGCTGGTGATCGGTGCTGACTATCGGACTGACCGATATTGTAGGCGACTGAGCTATCGATCAGCAGCAACAATGGCTAGTGGGTGCGAGACAAGCTATGAATACAGTTGAAAGTGGATACTGAGAGCGGTCGGTGGTCGCGAAAAAGACGCCATATTCAATATAAGCATATAATAATAATACTATACTGTAATAATAAACAAGTCACATCACATTAAACTTTACATTTGGGGGCTCAACTTAATCAAAAAAATAAAAAATAAAAGCCGACAAAAAAAGAAGAAGAATATTATAATTTAAAAATTTTGTTCAAGCATAAGCAATTAATTTATAGAAAGTAAAACATAAACAAAAATGCTGTAGCAAAAGAATTTTTAAAACAACAAAATAATAAGAATAAAAAAACATGGTGTGACAAAAGAAATAAACGAAAAACTCAGCAGCGCAGCAGCGTCAGTGGCGGCGGCAGCAGCAGAATACAAAACGAAACAGCAGACAGCAAACGAAGTTGCTCGAACTATTGCGTCATCTTCTGGAAGCGAATACGAGAGTATGAGTGACGAAGACTTTGGTGTTGAAGAGGGAAAGGGACCTTGGGACGACAGTGTAG
Organism: Amiota minor; assembly: GCA_037043295.1. NCBI lineage: Eukaryota > Metazoa > Arthropoda > Insecta > Diptera > Drosophilidae > Amiota > Amiota minor. The sequence goes on along the minus strand of JBAMAW010002158.1, from coordinate 94,304 downwards.
TGTTGTGACTCGATCGTAAGCGGCAATTGCAAATATTCGTCGAAACGAATCGGATGTTAAGCGAAACGAAGAAAACGTCGCAGTTGGTGGTGGTGGCTTAAACGAAGTAAAGAGCCAGAGTCTACAACAGACCATTCAATTGCTTATTCTGAAAATACAAGAAGATGAACTGAATCAGTCTGTTTAAGAAGCTGGAAAATGTTGATTTGCAGAATAATTACTCTGTTCTTCGAGGCCTTGGTAATAGCAAAATACAATCGCTGGGTACGTTCTTGGGCATTGTGCAGGTTGATGGAATCGAAACGGAGCAAATGAGGAATGGATCACCTTTTCAAAGGCCGTAGCGCAACCAAGCAGCGCTATAACAAACGAGATAAGTATATATAACATAATCGATGATGGTAATAACATAGACGCTCCCTTCCAGTTTTAATCACTGATCCAGTCAATCATTGATGGATACAATCCGGCTGAGTCGTCCGTTGAATGTCCAGTCGAAATGAAGATTATACCCGATGAACAGATGAAGCCATTTCGTCAACAACCAAGCCGCTTTGCCCCATTAGAATACGAAGCTATAAAGAAACAATTAAATGTATAGCTGGAAGATGGTGTTGTACGCAAGTCTACGTCCAACTTTGCCAGTCATATGGTGTTGGTGAAAAGGAAGGATGGGTCTAACAGAATTTGTGTCACCTCCGTCAACTAGAAAGCATGGTACTTAGGGACTGCTTCCCTGTACCACTGATGGACGAAGTGTTAGAAAAACTTCAATCAGCTAAAGTCTTCATTGTCATAGACTTAGATAATAGCTTTGAGCATGTGCCAATCGAGGTGTCCAGTCGCAAATAAATTTGTTTGTTTCCAGAGAGGGGCTGTTTGAGTTTTGCAAAGCATCGTTTGGTTTTTCCAATTCTCCGGCTGTATTTAGTCGCTTCGTCAATTGCGTATTTCCAGATTTGATTGCTCAAGATATCATGCAGATGAACGTTGACGATATTATCATATATGCATCAAATGATGAATGCGTTTCGAAGTTGGAAGCGGTGCTGTATGAGCCTGCCAAATACAAGCTACGAATCAAATGGAAAAAGTGTCATTTCCTCCAGAACAGAATACACTTTTTGGGTCACACAGTCGAAAATGGTCTTATTTGGCCTGACCAAGAAAAAACGCAGGCTGCCCGGAAATTTCCATATCCCATAAATATTAAAGGTCTTCAATCCTTTTTGGGCCTAACGTGATTTTTCCGAAAGTTAATCAGAGGTTATGCGAATATCACTAGTCCGTTGACTAATCTCTTAAAGAGAGATGCAACCTTTAAGTTTAAAGCTGCAGTAAAAACTCTTTTAACTAGCTGTAAGATGTTTTATCTCAAGAACCAGTTTTATGTGTGCATTCCTGAGATGCACCAGCGGAGCTTCACACAGACGCATCAAAGGATGGCTTTGGTGCAATACTACTGCAGCAAGAGGACATCAGCAACCGATGCGAAGCGCCATAGCTATATATATTGGTAGTAAAAAGCCTTTCTGAGAAGTTTCGACATCACTTATTGGGCATTCGGTTTAAGTTAGTAACCGATTGGGCAATCGTTCACGCAGACTGTAAGAAAAAGAATGTGCCACGTGAGGTGGCGCAATGGATACTGTGCCTGCAGGACTTCGATTTTAAAGTTGAACATCGTTCGAGTGACCGGCTGAGGCACGTTGACAGTCTCAGTCGTTATCCTCACAATGTATATAAGGTAACGTCAGAGATATCTGCTTGCCTAAAAGTCGCTCAACAGAAGGATGAATTCGTCAGTACCGTTTTGGAAGTGTTGAAGACCCGTTCCTACAAAGATTTCATACACAAGGGTGGAATCTTATACAAGCAAGTTATTGGTAATGATTTGCTGGTTGTGCCAAAGACAATGAAGCACGAAGTTATAAGCAATGAACACAATGCTGGTCACTTTTCCTTGCAAAAGGCGATTCATTCGATACAACAGCAGTTTTGGATTCGATGTTGTCGATGCTTTTACCAAGTTTACATGGCTGTTCTATACAAGGAGCACAGGCTGCGACGAGGTTTTAAAAATACTGGCAGAATGGTCGGACGTCTTCAGTTACCCAGGCCGTATCGTCAGCGACATAGGCACCGCGTTTACCTCTAAAGACTTCAAAAACTACGTCGAGGAAAATGGGATTGAGCACGTGTGCACAACAACTGTTGTGGCACTGGGTAACGGCTAAGTTGAAAAAGTCAATAGATGTATTCTCTCAATCATCGCTAAGTTATCTGCCGACGATATATCCAAGTGGTACAAATTTGTACTTCAAGTTCAGAGTGCTATAAATTCCCACGTGCACTGCTCCACAAAAAAAAAAAAAAACGCCGTTTCAACTTATGTTTGGTGTCAACATGAGGAACAGAATTGGTGATAAGCTTTCGGTGTTGGAGCAAGTGCTTTTTAATGACTTTGACGATGAGAGAACTAGAATACGCAAGGAAGATAGGAGTCAGATTGAGAGGGCACAAGAAAGGTACAAGAGCAGCTATGACAGAAAGAGCATACAAAGAAGGCGAGTTGGTTGCAATAAAACGCACCCAGTTCGTAACTGGAAGAAAACTTGCTAGCACCTATCTGTGCCCATATGAAATTACAAAAGTGAAACGGAATGGTCGCTATGATGTTAAAAAAGCGGCTCAAGTGGAGGGCCCTAATGTTACCTCAACAAGCGCGGGCAACATGAAGTTGTGGAGGTCCATTAGTGAGAACGAGGTGTGTTTGTCGTCTGCGTCAGACTCCGGTAGTCAGGGCGGCCGAATGTAACAAGTGGTGGTGAGCTGGTGATCGGTGATGACTATCGAAATGACCGATATTGAGAGGCGGCCGAGCTATCGATCAGCAGCTCAGTTGGCAACAGTAGGTGCGAGAAAGGCGATGAATACAGTTGAAAGTGGATTCTGAAAGCATCAAGTCGTGGTCGGTTGTTCGGAGGTCGCAAAATAGAAGCCATAATCAATACATATCAACATATAATAATAATACTGTACGGTAATAATAAACAAGTCATATCACATTAAACTTTACATACATATAATAAAATCGTAGATTTTAGAATGTTTCGGCGCGATTGACGTAAACCCCACTGATTGAATTGAAAATCGAATAACTGAAGGATAAGAGGCTCAATTGTAAGCAACATTTAGCGTTTATTTCATCAAAATCGACCTACAGAATCCAAAGATATTATTTTTTAACCGACTTCAATTCGTTTGTATTTTTTTGTTTTTTTTGTTTTATGTGTGTTACCTCAGAAGTTTTTCCTATGTGAATCGATTTTGATGATTCTTTTGTATTTGAAAGCTGGTGCTTCTCGTGTGGTCCCATTTGATCAACGACAGTGAATTATTCGTTTATGATTTCTCAAAAAATAACTTTTTCACTTTGAATTTGGGTTTAAACGTAAAGCGTTGGATCATACCAAATAACAATGATGAATGTCTATCACAACGACAAAGCCGAATGAACATTTGTGTGGACGAATGTTTGTGTATGCTTTGTTATTTTTTTTGTCAACACAAACACACACACTATTTGAGTAAGCATCCCTTTAGTTCTTTTCATATGCAATGAATGGTACTATGCATGAACAACGAGAGAGAGGGAGAGAGAGAGATGAGGGAATAAACACTTTGTTGTTGTTTAGCTTACTTATTATGCGCTCACTTCACCTTGATCACAAGTCGCCTATATTTCGTTCGCATGCAAAAAGTATGAATATTACTAGTAGTCAGTAGTAGTAGAGTTTGTACATAAAAATGTTGTTCCTTTCCTTTTGCGGATGCATTTTACTACTGCGAAGCATATCGGCACTTATAGTTTTCAAATTTCAAGTCGAAAGTACAAAAACCAATGTGTTTTTCTAATAAGAACATGATTTTGAATGTGTGGTTTATATGGTACCCCTCCTAGTGGTCCTAGTGTTGAAATTTACATGGGTGGTGGATATGAGATTTCCAAATTTCAAGTCGATAGTACAAAACACGAAAAATTTTCTAATAAGAAATTGTATGGGGGTACCCTTCTAGTAGTCCGATTCGGCTGATTCCGACAGAGAAAGCGTAGTGCAAAATTTCAGTTTCTAGCTAAAAAACTCGGATTAGTTTGCACACATAGAGACACACAGACGGATAGACAGAAGGACAGACAGACGGGGGAATATGAATAAATCAACTCTTCTTATTTGGAATTATCATGAGATCCTCTATGGCAACAATGATTTGAACGGTATATCCCACATTCTAATTGCGCTACTTGAGGTGTATTATGTGTTGTGTTCATTGTCGGAAAACAGTTTCACAGCCACGTTATATTTTGGAAAGGGTATATACAAATTGGTCCCATTTTCACCAAGATTCTGATGAGAGGGAGGTTCTCTGTTCGACTCTATGTATTCCTATTCTTGTAGAATTCCACAGTTATCTTAATTGATTCACTAAAAATCGATAAAGAAACAAAAAAAAATTGCGCATTTGCCATCGTACACGTGATAGAAGTGAAACTTCTTATAAACAGACAGAAGGAACTCATCTCAGAGTCTGTCTGTTAGTATGTATATTTCTTTTCGTTTCTTTGGCGTGTTTAATTGTTGTTGTTGTATTTACGCTTACAGTCTGTCCGGCTTGCACATAAACTAGATCATCAACGAGCTTCTGTGTGTTTCTCGTTGTTTTTATACTCTTCACGGAAGTGAATAGCATTATAAGTTTGTCATGAAGTTTGTAACATGCAGAAGGAGACAAAAAAAAACCACATAAAGTATATATATTCTTGATCAGCTCGATTAGACGAATTGATTAAGCCATGTCCGTCTGTATGTATGCAAACTAGTCCCTCAGTTTTTGAGCTAGAGAGCTGAAGCTACTCGAACCTCTCTTTTTACCATACGCAGTACGTTTGTCGGAACCGAATCGGACCACTAGGGGGGGGTACCTTCCATACAAACCAACCATTTGAATACTACAATGAAGCATTCTCTGCGTCCCGTGAAGAGTCCCGAAAATCGGCATAGTCGAAGATAACATTTTTTCTAGTTTCATTTTTCTTTCATTTGCTTATATATTAAAATTATAATTACATGTCTCCTTTCATTTCTTGTCACATTGTCCTTGTTCTATTCTGTTTTTCTATACTCTTTCGGCACCCGCTTCTAATAGTTGACTTTAATTCTTTTTACTCTCTTTCCACTTTTATTCTTGCATTGTTTTTGTTGTTAAAATTATGTCAAAGTCTATTCCTTATGCTCATTTTACTTGAATCACCTTTGCAATAGTCTCTCTCTCTCTCTTTCCTAATGAATTTTTTGAAATTAGCTGATAAAGATCTTTTTCTTGGTAGCTTTAGTTTGTTGGCGAATTGATTGTGTTACGCAATTGGCGTCAGTGTGTCATAAGATTAAAAAATTATTAAATTAATCTTTTGAATATCATTTTATTGCATTCAAACAATTTCATATTGATTATAAGACATACATAAATATTCAATGCAAACACATTTTTGAGTTGAATAAAATCAAGAGTAAATTGTAATTTCTTCAAAAATTTTAATTGGCATCAAATTCTGTAATTCACCACTTGGCATTTTTGTGTAAGTTTTTTTTTGCATTCAAAACAAAAGTTGAATTATTCATGCGATTGATGGATCCGTTCATGGTGTTAAACTTTTGTTTTTGCATTCAAATGTTATGGTGAAACTTAATTAACACTGTGATGATGTTTGTTAAGGTCTCTTTCGTCCACATCATTATGCTCTGAGTAAAAGACATTGCTTTCTAATGAAAGAAGGTAAGAACTTTTCATGCTTACATATTGCATTGTTTGTTTTATATATATTGTATGTGTTGGGGATATGGAAATAGAAATAAACATTCTGTGAAAATTTAAAGTCTCTACCTAGTGCGGTTCATGAGATACAAAGCCATCAAATTCGTGACGATTTGTATTTTTTCACTCACTTTTTAGTATAAATTTTTCCACAACGCCGCTAAGGAAGTTTCACTTCAAAATATAATCAAATAGAAAACCGACTACAACTTACAATCAACTTATTCTACTCAATTTACAATTATTGTTATTTTTGGAATCGTAGAAAGCTTATACCCAATATCAAAACATTTACATTAGTTGGGACACAAAATATACCGTTAAGAGGTCACAGGAATGACGGTAATTTGGAATCGAAGAGTTCTTACGGAGAACGAAACTTAAGAGCGTTATTGAAGTTCCCAAACGATGCTGGGGATGAGATATTACTTCGCCACGTAAAAACGTATGCTATTAATGCTTCCTACATTAGCAAGTCTATTAAAAATGATTTGATTGACTGATATAAGAAATTATCGAAACCAAATAGTGAACAAAATTAAAAAAAAAAATGAAAAACAACCATCTTGCTATGACTTGCACATGTTTTTCGATATTGTTGAACTCACTGGCGAAAATATTGCTCACCATATTTTACAGGCGTTGAAAAACCTTGATCTAGACACTACATTTTGCCGGGGTAAAGGGTACGATGGCGGAGTTAACATCATTGGTAAAATAATAGGGCGTAGGGCCGTTTTTACCGGCAACACAGCCACCGACCCAACTTTAGTTATCAGTATAGCCTGCGCCGTACCCAGCATAAGAAATGCAGGTGGGGTAATTTCAAGTATATTTTCTTAGAGAAGAAATGCAAACTAATCTGCCAAAAGAAAAACAAAATACATTAAAACAAGAAAGGAAGTTTAACTTGGCCCATGCCAAAGTTGATATACTCTTCATGCAAGCGGGCTATGCCCCATGTCTGATAGTCATCCCGGGTGTAGAACGCGATATCTGGAAATATGTATGGAACTCTCACAATAGCGATCATACAACCACTGGTATAAAAATTCCAACCCTTCCAAAACACCTATCCACTTCCCAGACTCTTGCGATCCTCCTTCAGTGTTGTTCCATGTTGGTACGATTGAGAACGGGACACAGTCAACTCACTCACCAACATCTCCTCGAAGGTAAAAACCAACCTCCTTGTCAATTCTGTGGTGACAATAAAACACCAACTAGATGATTGCATAAATCACCACATCACTAGACCACAAGTCTTCGGAAACATTTTACCATCCACATTAATTCCATTTCCTTCCCTCGATAAATAGTAACCTTTATCAAATCATGCAACCTTAGTAATTTAATATAAACTTTTTTATTTAAGACAGACGAGTCGAATGCCTTTTAGCTAGCACTCTTATAACTTAAGTTATATATTATAAGTAACTACAAATGTATATAATCTAAACCTGTAAATAAATAAATAAAAATACTCTTCATACACCCCCTAGAAAACGTATTTGCCTACGCTCTGTGATAGAGCATTCAGAAATTTTTGATTATTGATTTAACTTATGTATAGGGAATAGTCAGTACACATTCAGCATATCAACGCTGAGACCGAAATATTTTAATGGTAGCTTTAATGTAAAGTAATCCTAGGATATTGAAATTCACACGATTGTTGAATAAGGGTCAGAAACTGTTAAAATTTCATTTCGATAACACAAAAATTGTGCGTGTGCCATCGTACACCTGATAGAAGTGAAACTTCTTAAAAACTGACTGAGAGAGATCATCTCAAAGTCTGTCTGTTTGGTTTCGTTGCCGTGTATAACTGTTGTGTTTACGTTTGATGTCTGTCTCCTTTTGCATTTAAATTAGATCATCAACTTTTGTGTGTTTCTCGTTCTCTTTTCTTCGTACATTCGCTTGTTTTTGTTGCTATAATCATTTTGATACACACAAACTGCATGTTGTTGTTGTGGCAATGTAATATCTTTTCTGAGACTTCCGGCGGATAATCGAAAACTTTTATCATTTGTTGGGGATATGGCAATAGAATACACATTCTGTGAAAATTTAAAGTCTCTACCTATTGTTTAGGAACGCTGGTTTTTTTGGTTTATGTTTTGTTTCTTTCTTTGTCATCTATTCCTATGTTAGATCTCGCTCACTTAAAGCTTTCAATAGCTTTAAGCTTTAAGTGAGCTTTCATGTTTTTTGTTTCTGTATTCATTTTTTGTTTAAAGCTCACTATACTTAAGATCACGTGATGTGTTGTAAGCTCACTATACTTAAGATCACGTGATGTTTTTTCAGTTCCTTTATGTTAAAGATCACATGAAGGTGCTATAAGTTGTGGTTAATAAAAATACAGTCAGCAGTCGAATTTTGAGTTTTTTGTTTTCGGTCTTATTATTTAAACCATTCATTTTGTAACATTTTGGTCCTTCGAGCCGGATCTCAAGGAATATTACAATTGGTGTGCCAAACAAAGTGAATTAAATAATAATGGTTCTACCACACACGGTGTTATCTAAGAATCGTGGCTATTTAAAAGCAAATATAACTCGCACATATATCGCGTCAAAAGATCTCGATGGGAGATCAACTTCAGAGCCTTTACTGCGAAATCGCTTAGCCAAGCTCGAAGAAAGCTACAAGGACCTTGTAGAATGCAGTAAAGGTCTCTTTGAATACAGTGATGCTGAAGACTTTGTCGATCCGTCCGTCGCTATGGCAGAGTATGAGGAGAAATATTTCATGGCACATGCAGCGTTAACTACTGCTTTAAAAGGCTATGAAGCGGATAGTCAAGCTGAGGAAAAGGACAACTCCATCGCAAACCTTATCTCCCAACTGGCGGAGATTCTGGAAAGATTTCAGAGTGCTTCGATGAACAGTGAGGTTCATTATGAAAGAATTAAAATCCCTATATTCTCGGGTAACTATGAAGAATGGCCGTCCATTTTCTGACGCAATCGTGGCAAAGGCTAACCTCACAGCTTCGCAAAAGTTTCATTATCTGAAGTCATACTTAACTGGAGATGCATTGAATCTCATAAAACACATTCAAATCACTGGCGACAATTATCCTCAGGCATGGGAACGTCTTCGAGGAAGGTATGACAAAAGGCCACTGATCATTCGATCTTTCGTGGACAATTTCCTAAGTCTACCGCGCACAAGCACATCAAATGTAACCATTCTGTGGAAGATACATGATGGAGCGGACGAAGTGTTGAGGGGATTGACGGCACTTAATTGCACAAGTCGTGATCCGTTTTTAATGCACATATTAGTGAAAAAGTTGGATGATGAAACCAGACAGGCTTGGGCGGAGAAGTCGAAAGGTGAATCTGACACCATTGGTAGTTTCTTGGCATTCTTGTCAAGGCGATGCGATGCTTTAGAGACGCTACAGCCATCACTTGGTACACGAAGTCGACGAGCTATCGCGATCAGCCATGCGAACACAGAGCAGAAGAAACCTTGCAAATTCTGCAATGCGGCACATGCCATGTACGCATGTAGGGCTTTCAAGGCATTGGATGTTGAAGCCCGCAGAAAGGCATCACAAGAACACAATTTATGCTATAACTGCTTAAGTGATACCCATAGAGCAAATCAATGCAATTCAACATACCGTTGTCGAAAGTGTAAGGGCAAACACCATACCCTTCTTCATATGGAACAAGCCGCCTCCGTTGACCGCACTTTAACTGCTAATCACAATTTGGATTGCAACATACAATCGTCATCATTTGAGAGAGAGCCACTTCCAGCTGCGCTCAATAATTTTTCGTCATACGCTACTTCAAGTACATTATTACCAACAATCGTTGCCAACATAGTGGACGCTCATGGCAAGCTGTTGAAATGCCGTATGCTGCTCGATTCCGGTTCTACGAAATCATTCATAACTGAATCTTTTGTGCAACGTGCTGGCTTCTCTCGTCAACATGCTCGCGTTTCAGTGTTTGGATTCTCTGTCAATAATGCTGGAGTTACTCGTGGGCGAGTTCATATCAATTTAAAATCATGTGTATCTAACCATTCATACAAATTAGATGCACTGATTATGTTAAAATTGACATCGTCACTACCGGCGGAATTGGTCGACATATCCAGCGCTACATGGACTCAAATAAAACGATTAAGATTAGCAGATCCTTCCTTTAATGTACCAGGACCAGTTGATATCATCATTGGATCGGATCAGCTTTGGAATATCTACAAAGGCGAGCGATTACAATTCGGTGACAAACTACCTATTGCACTTAATTCCATTTTTGGTTGGGTGATCGCAGGGTCTTGCCATGGTATCGCTGGAGATGTTACGATTGCACATACATACACTGCCGAGCAAGACACGGATACTCTGATACGTACCTTTATGGAGATGGAATCTGTTCAACCGAACACTACGACAGTTAATGCGTCAGAACCTGCTGAAAATCACTTTATTAATACTCACACCAGAGATAAAGCCGGTACGTATGTTTTGCAATATCCATTTAAAGACAAGACCGTGCCTATTGATGGTACGTTGAAGCAAGCAACTCAAAGATTTTACAGTCTAGAACGAAGATTTAACAGAGATCCAAATGTTAAACAACAATACGATAAAATTTATGGAAGAATACTTGAAGCTCGGACACATGCAACTAATACCTCACAACGAAGAGGATATTGATGATTCAGAATGCTTCTATTTGGCACATCACGCAGTATTTAAGAATGACAGCACCTCAACCAAATGCCGCGTGGTTTTTGATGGTTCCTGCAAAGACGAATCAGGATATTCACTTAACGACCGACTACACATTGGCCCACCTATTCAGAGAGACTTGTTTGGGGTGACAATACGTTTTCGACAACATCGATTCGTTTTCACGACCGACATCGAGAAAATGTTCAGAGGAATCAAAATTGCTCCAATTCATACCAACTTCCAGCGCATTGTTTGGCGACCAGACGAACACTTACGGCTGCAGCATTATCGCTTGATGACAGTGACTTATGGTTTATCCCCGTCACCATTCCTAGCAGTTCGTGTTCTGCAACAACTTGCACATGATTACAAAGACACTCACAAAGCAGCAGCAAAGGTTTTGGCTAACGACACATACGTTGATGACATCGCTACTGGTTGCAATTCAATAGAAGAACTCATTGAACTTAAAAATGAAATAATAGATTTACTGTCGAAAGCAAACTTCAATTTGAGGAAATGGTGTTCAAATTGCTGGCCGTTGCTAGACTCCTTGCCGGTGGATGTTCGCGAACATAACCCAGTAGATATTAATAATATATCTGACACTGAAATCCAAAAAATACTTGGGTTAAATTGGAACCCAGCCACCGACGAATTATTTTTAAAATTCAATGATTTATCCTTTAACAAAGCACCAACTAAACGAGTCATACTTTCAGAATTGTCGAAAATTTTTGATCCATTGGGAATTGTTTCTCCAACTATAATCCAGCTTAAGGCAATATTTCAGGAGACCTGGTGTCATACTCTAAATTGGGACGACGAGCTTCCTGAAGCTTTATGTACTCGGTGGCATATCTACATGCAAGACCTACCTCAGTTGGCAAAGATTCGTGTCCCACGATACATTGCTTGTTCTACGCTACCAATAGAACTACATGTTTTCGCTGACGCATCAGCAATTGCCTGCGCTGCGGTTGTATATAGCCGAATTTCAACGGACGATGGATATATTGTCAGATTACTTGCTTCACGTACACGAGTGGCCCCTTTGAAACCCATATCGATCCCACGGCTGGAATTAAACGCTGCAGTATTGGCAACAAGATTGCTGAATCTCGTCAAATCAGCCCTTACCATACCCATCTCCGGGATTCATTGTTGGACAGATTCAGAGATCGTGCTTCATTGGCTAGCTTCTCCACCGAGGAAATGGACAACGTTTGTTTGTAACAGAACGGCTGAAATTCTTGACACTTGCGCCAGAAACGTTTGGCATCACGTGCGCTCGCAAGATAACCCGGCAGATTGTGCTTCGCGCGGACTTTCTGCATCAAAGCTTATAACACATGATCTTTGGTGGTCAGGACCTCGCTGGCTATCACAAACACAACACTTTTGGCCTAAATCGAAATTAGACACAGTAAACCCTTCAGACGCTTCTATTTTGAGGGAAACGAAAAGGGAATATGTACACATCGCAACGCCGGAAGCAAACGGATTTGTGGAACTGATTGAGAGACTATCATCTTGGACTCGACTGATAAGAACCGTAGCCTTCTGTCTGCGTTTTATTGACACCTGTCGCAAATGCCATAACTATGCACAACAATCGTCATTTTTAACATCATGTGAACTGAATATGGCCAGATCCTCAATTCTACGCATTGTTCAAAAAACAGAATTCGCATCAGATTATAAATCGTTGATGGAGGGCCATCAGTTGAACACTAAGTCTAAACTAATAAGACTACTACCGTTTATTGATGACACAGGACTATTGCGTGTGGGTGGTCGCATTCAGCACTCTTTGGTCAACGTTGATGTTAAACATCCAATTATTCTGCCAAAGACGTCACCTATATCACTGCTTCTTATTCGACATATTCATGAAGTCCATCTTCATTCTGGAGTAGAGTCTACATTCGTGTTCACGCGCCAACAGTATTGGATTCTCGGCGCGCGGAATATTATTCGAAGTGTTGTTCACCGATGTAAAAAATGTTTCATGTTGAGGCAAGCTTCAGGCGTACCAGTTATGGCCAACTTGCCTTCACCACGAGTTCAACCACATCGAGCTTTTCTTCATTGCGGCCTCGACTATGCGGGCCCATTTACTATAAAAGAGACCAAGGGACGAAATCCAAAACACAGCAAGGCATATTTTGCAATTTTTGTGTGCCTATCAACTAGAGCTATTCACATCGAATTGGTGAGTGATTTATCGACTAACACATTTATTGCTGCGCTTCACCGATTCAGCAGTATTCGTGGAAAACCGACTGATATATATTCTGACAACGGCACCACATTCCATGGCAGTAAGAGAGCACTAAATGAGTTTCAACAACTGGCATTAAAGCAGGCAAAGGATGAACACGTTGCAAATATAATATCAGCAGAAGGTATTACATGGCACTTCATACCACCTTCTTCACCACATTTTGGTGGTATTTGGGAAGCTGGTGTGAAATCTATAAAATTACACCTTCGTCGCGTTATTGGCAGTAACGTGTTGACATTTGAAGAGTATCAAACACTCCTAACACAAATCAGTGCTGTGTTGAACTCTCGGCCCATCTGCGCCGCTGGAGACGATCAATTGGACCCGCTGACCCCTGCACATTTTTTGATTGGAGAAGCCTACTCTACTATACCCGAGCCATCGTTATTAGACACGAATCCAAATCGACTGCTGCGCTGGAAACAGATACAAGCGAAAGTACAAGGTTTTTGGAAACGTTGGCACATGGAATACCTTACTTCTCTACAACAGCGGACAAAATGGCAAACTGATTCACCAAATGTAACTCCAGGTACTCTTGTTGTTTTGAAAGAACCGAACCTACCACCATCCCGATGGGTAATTGGACGTGTTGAAGAAGTGTTTACAGGTGACGACAACAAGGTTCGAGTTGTGTCACTTAAAACTACCAAAGGAATTCTTAAACGCCCAGTTGCAAAGCTTGCCGTATTACCATTGTGCTGAACAATCGTTCAGGTGGGGCGGTATGTTTAGGAACGCTGGTTTTTTTGGTTTATGTTTTGTTTCTTTTCTTTGTCATCTATTCCTATGTTAGATCTCGCTCACTTGAAGCTTTCAATAGCTTTAAGCTTTAAGTGAGCTTTTCATGTTTTTTGTTTCTGTATTCATTTTTTGTTTAAAGCTCACTATACTTAAGATCACGTGATGTGTTGTAAGCTCACTATACTTAAGATTTTTGTATAAATTTTTGCCCAACGCCGCTAAAGAAGTTTCACTTCAAAAATACATTTTCGAAACATTTCACAATTGAACGCCTGGACACAATAACAGGAAAACGAAGGACGTGCGTGAAGAGTATATCAAATTCGGCATAGTCGAAGTTGAACGTCTTACTTGTTTTTGTATTAGCTCTAGTTTTTAGATACAGCTACTTCATTCGTGTAAAAAAGGATGATTTTGTTGTGCTCTGTAATTTTCTTCTGTATTGTTTTCCATTCTGCCTCCCTTCCTTCATCACTACAACTTAGTGATAAAGGCACCGTTCTAGGTATTCTTCCGTTAAGGTTAGTATTTAAAAGTAGTTTCCATGCAGCTGATGATAAATTGGAAGGTCCAGTTCATTATTGATATGCGTTGACTTTAGGAAATGTTGCTTTTTACTAATGCGTAATATTGCTTTCTCTTGTCTCCCGGTTGTCTTCTTTGGTGTACCACGATTTTCTGGACTTGGCGACCAATTTATGTCATTGATTATTTTTCCATTTGCTAATTTAAGCATCTCACGTACAAATTTAAAAGTTTTTCCTTCATCAAAAAATTTTTAGAGCGTAGCTCCTTTATGTGCGTTACGGCATGAGTAAAATTTCAAGAAATGATGCTAAAAATGGAATCGTCAGATATTTTTTCCTACTGGTTAGAGAGTAGGACGGGTAAACCAATGGCGTAGGGTTTGAATCCTGCACTGGGAATATTTTTTTTATTTTTATAATGAAAATGATTGTTTTTTTTATTGTGTTGGAGCTATTTAAGCAAAGCTGATTAATATGTCTACTTGGCGTAGTGGTTAGAGAGTAGGACTGGAAAACCGAGGGCGTGGGGTTCAAGTCCTGTACTTGAAATATTTGTTTTTATTTTTATATTGAAATGGAGTATTTCTAATTTGTTTTGTGTAAATATAAATTATTAGCTTTGCGCAGCCACACTTTGTTGTGGCCTTTCAAACAACAAATATAAATAAGAAAAACTGAAATGATTAAGTTTTGCAAACATAATGATGATAATGAACAACAAATAAACATGATTATGATAGTGATCAAACTAAAAGTAAATCAACAATTAAAATTAACAGCATTTAAGTCTAAAACTCTCATATGCACCATAACTTTTGTCTACTTGGACTATTTCATTCTGCTCTCTAAATATTTATAATTATTATATTGGAGCTATTTAGGCAAAGACTATTAAAATGTCTGCGTGGTGTAGCGGTTAGAGAGTAGGGCTGTTAACCTGAGGGCATGGTATTCGAGTCCTGCGCTGAGAATATTTTTTGTTTTTAATTTTTAATTAATTCTCTCTTAATAGAACTCTCATTCTCTCATTAATGCAGTCATGAGCGTAAACATCGTTTATTCTTGTTTTGTTTTTGTGTTTAAAGAGAGATTCGATTTGTATTATAGATTATAATTACAAATTATGACCTAGTATATAATGTTAGCAATAGCGACAGGGGCATTCAAAAAATAAAATACAAAAAAGAATAAATCAAAAAAAAAAAAATAAAAAAAAAATTTATCAATAAATAAATATAATAATTAAAAATTTTGTTCCGAATGAAGCTGCGCTCTACACGGGTGTCCCACGACACCTCTTTCTTCTTTGTAACAGGCAGAAGAAGACAAAAAAAAAACGCATAAAGTATATAATCTTTTATCTCTCTAATATCATGATAATTATCATGATCATTATTCCCATAATGCTATGATCCTTATCATGATCATTATTCCCATAATGCTATGATCATTATCATGATCATTATTCCCACAATATTTTCGTTGACGCAACGTCCGCTTACCACACTATTTGGCTGATGCAATATCCAGAAACTATATAAGTCACTTTCCCAGCATAAGCCATAGCAACCCTTTCCGCTGCCAGTGCATATTCTGTCACGTACTCCAATTCAAAGACACTCTTTTCCAATCCAAAGTTACTCTTCTCCAATCCAAAGATTCTCTTTCCTGACTCAAAGGTTCTCTTTGTTAGAACCCTTTCCGCTGACAGTGCACTTTCTGTCACATAGACCAGCTTCACCCTGATGAAGCTGTAGTAAGTTAGCTTAAGTTTTAAATGGTAACTCAAAGAAAGCACATCGTGTTATAATGTAAAAAAGCGCATAGCGCTGAATAAATAAGTAAAGCTCATCTAGCTGCTATGAATACATTAATTTTTTATTAAAGTTAAAAAAAAAAAACATTCACTGCGTGACGAGTATTTCATCTTCGGCATAGTCGAGTTTGTCTATTTTTTTATTATTATTCTCTCTGGAGAAGTACAATGTTTGCCTTTTCACATTTTTATGGAAAATTCACAAAAATTTGCTCAAAAAACTTTTTGAAATAAGGTAATTGATAATAAGTCGCAGGAGTCTCTTTCACACAAATTGCTAAGTTTCCTATGATTCCCTATTTTAAATAATAAAAGAAGTTGCCATAGTGAATTTGTTATTATTTCGAACGGCTGATTTTGGAAGTCTTATAAGAAAAGTTATAACATTAAGGAATAGAGATTCCCGGATTTTTTTTCACTTATCAAATAAAGATATAAGTATTAAAACTACCAAAAAGAAATATTAGAAAATATAATTTAATTTAATTTTCCCACCACATTTAAATATTTCGCTGTAGTTCTCATATTTTCGAACATGTTTTTAACTATTGTATATGTCGTGTTATTGCGTAACTATGCGCTGAATGCATTCTTGTTGCCGTTGTATGTTTGTGCTCAGTTTCTGTATTAGTATTAGTAAGAGAGTTGTGAAATGAGAGACTCAATCGCTAATTTGATCAATTTAATGAGCGAGGTATAAGTATGCCGATTTTAACGTAGTCCCGAGTTTTGGCGTCAGCATATAAACACTCTGGAATTCATGTGAAAGATAACGGATGGATGGGAGCATCAATGCTATTCCGACGTCAGATGTTGGATCTGTCCTTCCATCCACATTCTCGCAGGAATAATGGCGTGTGATACTCGACATGCAAAATCGCACCTGCAAGAAATGATTAATGAGCAAGTACACATATTCTCTTAAATGATTGAAATATTTAAGTATCCGCACAACTGTTAAAATTTTCACTCAAAAAACTGGTTTTTGCTGTAGGTATGTCGCACACGAGTTTTTGAGTGTCATCAGTGTGGCTGTTGCTATGAGTGCACTGAAGCAGCTCTATAGTCGGTGTTCTCTGAGTTCTGTTCTTTGCAGAAAATCAAACCACACCTAATTACAAAAGGTTTCACCTTATGAAACGGAGAATGAAGTTGATTTATCCAGTGTTAGAGCCCGAGCTACTGAGAATATGATATCTGTTGGGTGCGGCGGACATTGAGTAAATACCTTGTCTAGTTTGGGGAGTCTGAAATTAGAATGCTCTTTATTGTTCACTTTTAGTTTGGCATAAGCTAAGAATAATAAGTAGTATGGTGTTTAAGCAATATGTATATTTGTGTATGTGTATATGCTCTTATGGCTATGTACTTTTGGTTTATAATGCACGCACAACATAATCGTATACAACAGTCAGTGACTGAAGTGGCGGATCATGTTTCCGTGGGATCGGAATTTTCGCTGACATAAACAGTTTAGTTTAGGTTTATGTCTTTCTCATTATGTTTATAGATGCAACAAAGTTGTTACATATTGATACATGCATATAATTCCATAAGCACACTACAAAGTAAATGAAATAAAACTAAAAGTATGATAAGTCAACCGTTGTGTGACACCCAGTTGGTGATTATGTGTTGCTTAAAAATGAAGAGAGACATCAGACTAAGTTGGATCCTAAGTTTAATGGTAATTGAGGTCTTAGATGGAAATAGATACATGTTGAAATCAATGCGAAATAAAAGAATGTACAAGTATAGTCATGATAATATTCGGAAGTTGCCCGATGGTCACATACCTAATGAGTTGGATATTGAAGATGAAGAGTTGAGCCTGTCTATGAGTCCAGTTAAGATCGAGAGTGATCCGTCTAAGTAAGATAATGAGTCCAGTTGGAACGAAGAGTTATCTGATAGTTAGGACGATGATCTGTCTAAGTAAGACGATGAGTTCGGATGGAACGATGAGTTAGCCGCCAAGCTAAGCGAGGGTTTTAAAGTATGACTATGAACGTAAACAAGCTAATGTGTGACAGATGTAAATGAAGTTATAAATTTTGTTATCTTGGCAGTAAAATAAGATGCTGAAAGAACTTGATATACTGAATGTAATTTCGAATTAAGTCAAATGAGAAAAACGAAATCAGTTGCATTGTCGTATGATGAGAAAAGAGTTTAATTTTATTAAGAGAAACGTTGTATATTTGTGTGAGTTATTATGGTAACAATAAAGAAAAAATGTTCTATAAGAAAGAAATTGTTCAGCATGATGTTTAACGTCTACACGATGGCCGTGCCGTGTTATTGCGCAACTGTGAGCTGAATGCATTCTTGTTGACGTTGTGTTTTCTGCTCAGTTTCTGCATGAGTATTGGTAGGAGAGTTGTGAAATGAGAGACTCGCTCTCTAAATTGATCAATTCAATGAGCGGGGTATATGTATGCCGATTCTGAACGTAGTATCGTGTGTGACTGAGATGATGATATTTGTCTCTACCACAGAGTTAATTCGGACTGTGCACCGGGAGAGTGGTAGGTGTGGTGAGAATCAATAGATGTTGTGGCGTCAGCATACTTAGAAGTACTCTGGAATTCATGTGAAAGAAAACGGATGGATGCTCCGTCGAACAATGCTATTCCGAAGCCGTTTGTGTAGTTTGACGCCGAATACCCTGCTAATGCCTACAAAGCTGAGAACGGTGAGTCGTTATGTTCTTTACCATTGCTTTGACAACGAGTGCCCTTGATAAGTAGCGTGTGCCCTCGATAATTGACTTAGTTTGCCACAATAGCAGCGGGCACAATGGGAACAGAGAATGGCGGCGAGCCGATACTAGGTATCTGTTTTTACGTAAATTATTTATTTGCGAGTAGCAAAGTCTGCTTCTACCAAACGGATATTGCGTGTTTAATGTGTTTTTTTTATTAGCTTGACAATGCAACGTCTGATTCGTTTAATGGCAAACTGTACATTGCTTTATCAGCCTCAGTCTTTAATAGCTTTGCAACACCGCAGCAAAACAAAATTTGTAGAAAAACCCAAACCTGGTGCTGGAACACAATTTCGTCGCATTGTACATTATCCCGATGAGTATACAATAAAGCCACTGAAAATAACACATCTCGCAGGTCGAGATCCCGTATCTGGACGCCTTGTAGCTAATGGCATTGGCGGTGGCATTAAAAAAAATTATCACTGGATTAAATGGGTCCGTGATGGGCCCACAGAAGGGCCTGCTCAAGAAGAACGGGTCGTGGAGATACTTTTTGATGGTTGCCGCACTTCAAAAATAGCACTGATAGCATGTGGTGATAAACTTAAATATATACTGGCAACAGAAAATATGAAAAAGGGAGACATAATAAAGTCATCACGTTTTATACCAAGAATTCCGGGTGAGCAACTTACGTAATTATTAGTAATATTTATATTTTTTATATACATATTTTGTAGTGCGTCCAAATGATGGTGATGCCTATCCTCTGGGTGCTCTACCTGTAGGTACGCGCATACACTGCCTAGAGAAAAATCCTGGTTACCCCTGCCATCTAATACACGCAGCAGGTACGTATGGCACAATTTTGCGTAAATTGGATGATAAAGTGGTTGTGCAGTTGCCATCGAAATATGAATTTGCATTTGATAAAATCTGTATGGCCACCGTTGGTAAGTTTAACCACTTACTATGTGCTATCTTCCTGGATTTTTTAAATAACTATGTTAACTAGGTCGCGTTTCAAATATTAATCACAATAAGGAACATATAGGTAGCGCTCAACATATGCGTGAATTAGGCAACCGTCCGCGCTCTGGACTGTGGAAACGTAAGGAAGGCAAACATGGTCGCAAAGTAAGGCGATTGCCACCAATGACAGTGATATCGACGCCGCCCAGACCCAAGGAAGAAACGATTCGTTTATCACTTAATTTTTGAATAGTCTTTAACCATAATTTGCTGTTTTCCTTTTACTTTTAACTCTTTATTATAAATATAAAACGACTAAACCTAAGTCATATACAGCCATTGCCAGCTAATTGGATACAAGCACCTTGCTTTGATTATTATTTTTTGATGCAATATCACTTTGTGTTTGTATCATTTTTGAATAATTATGATTAGTACGTTGCAGTCTGATTTATGTTTGACAGCTTATTGGAAACAAATTGGACTAAGTGCACTTTTTTTTTATTTTAAATAATTTTGCAGATTATTGAGTTTTTATTATGTTTGGTTATTTCAATTATGTTTTAGTTACTAGAACATAACCAATCATGGGTAGTGGGAAAAGCTGTACTCCAGCCATACGGAAGTCTATAATTAAGCTGCGAAAAGCCGGTATGACTTATCAGGCGATTGCAACTCAAATAAATTGTTCGAAAAAAATGGGACTTAATGCAATTGATCATTTTAATAAAACTAATACCACAGAAAATGTTCAACGAAGAGAGACCGCGAAAAACTTGTAAAATTACTGACAGCCAAATTGTACGCATCTCAAAATTGGATCATCGAAAGAGTGCTGCCATTATTCGGCGTGAAATAATTGATGAATTTAGCGTAGAAATATCAAAACGGACCATTGATCGTCGATTGGCAGAAGCTGGCCTCCATGGGCGTATTTCACGGAAGAAGCCATTTGTGACAATGAAGCAAAGACAACGTCGCATACAATTTGCAAAATACCACGTTGGTTGGACTCTTAACAAATGGAAATATGTGGTTTGGAGTGATGAATCAAAGATCAACCGTCTTGGTCCAGATGGTAGAAATTATGTTAGACGGCCAAAAAGTTCGGAATTTAATCCTAGGTATGTTTCAACCATTATGAAAGATGGAATAGAGTTGGTCCTATATATCGTATAGAAGGAACACTAATCAAGGAAAAATATGTTGATATATTGCGCGATGTGGTATAAGCAGGCGGATGAAAATTTACGTTATTTTGATTTTTCAACAGGATAATGATTCAAAGTATACAGTAAGTTCACCCAAAAATTTTACATTAACCCGTTGAACATTAATGGGATGATAAGAAAGTGGTCGCTGCACAATAAATAACAAATTTCGATATGTTATTTGAAAAAGTGAAAGAGAGTATGCCAAACCAGTTCAAAGGTGTCAGCACCTTACAGCATCAATGCAACGTTATTGCGTTGCTGTTTTGAAACAAAGAGGAGGTTTACCTATGAAATACTAGGAATATTAGAAAACAAGTTTTTTTTTTTTGTAAATAATTTGTTGTTTGTCTTTGAATTTTTGTTATAATCTTTCTGCTTCTAATTAGCTGACTCGGTAAAATCTGAAGTTCGGTGAGAAAAACACTCATTATATACAATTTATGAGCTCTATTTAAATTCAATTATGCCTTACTTTTCGTTAACATGTATCAAACTTATTCATTGTTTAAGTTCTCCGGTGCCCATACAAAATAAAAGATGTAAGCATGTTTAAAGCAAACCAAAACCGTTGTTTCCAATTAGTTGACAATGGCTGTACATATGAATGATTGAAATTACTTGCGCGCTTTCTTCATTGAGAAACCGATACCATAAAAATTTTCAATCGCGTAATCTGTAGCTGCCTCAAAAAGACTTGTATTCACTGATCGGTTAAATTCGCGATCAAACTTAAGTATCCCAAATTGATACTCATAGTCAGGCACACCGCGAGGCAAGATTTTCTTCACAAAAGACGTATCCATTTGACTCGCCTTTTTCTTTTTACCATCAAGGCGAACACCCGAGTCCTTGAAGGTCTCGGCAACTTGGTCCATTGCATTATCCTGGGAGTCCGATCCTTTTTTTTCAGATTGAGTACGCCCCTCTGCGTTGTCCTTATAACCAACTGGTGCTTCAAACTCTACATTCATATCGCATTCAATAATGCTAACTGCGTTGCCTGGTCGTGTCTCCAGTACGCACAACTCGAAGACTTTTTTGTTATACTTAATAGCGATAACATCACCTTTCGTAAGACAAGCAAAATTACGCAAAGCGTTTTCCAATACAGCCTTGGGGTTGGTAATATCCAGAAAATCAGTGCTATGCGGTTGGAATTTCGAAAAAGTTGCCACTGGCAAAGAAATGTTTTCAATGGTTACTATGTCGCCTTCTCCCAAAAGCAAATTATCCATCATCCAATAGGGCAGATAACATTTACCCTCATCAGCAACAAATTCAAGTACACCAGCATGCGAAAAACGGGTTTTTTTTATTATTTGACAACATGAATAATATTGGATATTCGACATTAAGACGTGTGAGTGTATCTAATGCCGATGATGGCATGATGACTACAATATAGGATAAAATTATTTGTAAATAAGAATTGGTTGTCAAATACAATACTCACTTTTGCCACCTTTCTACATCGCTACGTTCATTTCCTGGTAACATGGATACCGAAAAGCATTTACAGCTACGGTCAAAATAATAGTAGCGCTAGTTGGAAAATGAATTTGATAGAAATAAAATGAATGAATTGGTGTTTTAATGTACCAAAAATATTTTTTTTTTAAAGTATAATGTGTTAATGAGAAAATCATAAGGAAATAACAACAACTTTATGTCAAATGACATTAAAAAAAAATTTTTTTCCAAAAGTTCAATAAATTTGCACGGTCAAAATAATAGTAGTGATTCATTTGAAGGTCTCCCACCAGCCCAAACCAATACAAATGTTACGGATAATATTAAAATAACTAAAATTACGACTATTACACTACAATTAGTATTTAGTAGCATAGCCTTTGTTTGCTATAATTGCAGCATATCGTTTTGGCATCGAATCTACAAGATTTTGACACCTTTGGGAAGGAATGGAGCTCCAAGCATCTCTAACTGCTTCCCAAAGCTGTTGAACATTATTGGGTAGACGTTTGCCAACTTCATTCTTCACGTCGCACCACAAATTCTCAATTGGGTTGAGATCTGGCGACTGTGCAGGCCATTCTAGTACATTTATTCCGTCGGCCTGCAACCACTGTTTGGCAACTTTGCTTGTATGCTTAGGGTCATTGTCTTGCTGAAGCTCCCAAATCAGTGGCATTTTTTCACTAGCATATGGCAGCATTATCTCCTGCATTATATGCACATACAGGTGCCGATCCATGATATCCTTGATCCAATATATTGGCTCAACGCCGTCATATGAAAAACAAGCCCAGATCATAATGCGAGCTCCTCCGTCTTTTACAGTTTTTGTTGTGAATCTTGGTTGCCACTCAGACTCTGGCGGTCGCCTGACATGCTGACGAGATCCAGGTCCACCATAAAGTACAATTTTGGATTCGCCCGACCATAAAATGTGTCTCAATTTCTGTAATGGCCAATCAATGTGATCATGGGCGAATTTAATTCGTGCGGCTAGATGATTTTTTGTTAAAAAGGGCACTTTTCTTGGGCTCCGAGCATTTAAATTATTTTCCCTCAAGCATCTCCGTATGGTTTCTACGCTTACATTCAGATTTAATTCCTTTTTTATTTTGTAGAGCACCGAAATACGTTCTGCCTTGAGTATCTTACTACACGGGTAACTAATCTTTCGGACATAATGCGAGGTCGTCCACGTGTTTCAATACCTGATATGAATTTTATAGCATTACGCACCATTGTAGGAGAGCAACCTACCATGTTTTGAACTTCCTTGTACGTTTTTCTGTCGGAAATCAATTTTTTTATGAGTGTACGCCGTTCAGGTGTACAGTGCTTGCCTCGACCCATTGTAGGAAAAGAAATGACTAAAAATTTTGATCAGTTACTATTGTAAATTGTTATAAACTAATAATATTTACTTTTTGTAAACTTTTCTGGTATAAAGAAGCAACGAAAAGATTTTTTTCTCAATATTTGTCCAAGCACTACTATTATTTTGACCGTGCACATTTATTGAACTTTTGGAAAAAAAATTTTTTTTAATGTCATATGACATAAAGTTGTTGTTATTTCCTTATGATTTTCTCATTAACACATCATACTTTAAAAAAAAAATATTTTTGGTACATTAAAACACCAATTCATTCATTTTATTTTTATCAAATTCATTTTCCAACTAGCGCTACTATTATTTTGACCGTAGCTGTATATGATGCATGAAAATTACGTTCAGCGTCGGGAAACATCATGTTAAACCCACTAAAGTGAAACTGAAAAAAATCTAGTCATGGAAAATTAGAAAAACTGGAAAAAGTAAATATTAACAATTGAAAAGAATGTAGCTGTATTAATCTATCTACAAGTAATTTGTATTTTCTGTTTTCTGTAGTGTTGTGTAGCTCATGAGTGATTGAACAAAAAAGAGTTGCTCACTACACTGAGAAAGTGAACGTGTTCGTTCCTTATTGCTCTGTTGTTCTCTTTTGCTCAGTTGTTCTTTTTTGCTCTCCTGTTCTCTTTTGCTCAGAATTTTGTTTTTGCTCTGTTGTTCATTTTTGTTCTGTTTTCTTTTGTGCTCTGTTGTTCTTTTTTACTCTGTTCTCTTTTACACAATGTAAGTATGTCGAATAGTAGTTAACCCTCCAAAGGTTTTTCACTTTTTACTTCAAAAATCACTCAACGCGCTTATACAATAGAAGTTTATTTAAATATCATTATCATTTGCCAACCATCTGGAGCACGTGTTTCAACATAATCTACCTACTAACAAATTTGTGCTTCCTCACCAGACAATCACAAATTCAGTAAATATGTCTCCATTAAAATCAAGCTCAAGTGAAACTGTATCTATTATAAGGACTCAACTGAAGCCCAAAAAATCTGCTGGTAATGATAGAATCGTGTCAAAAATTATAACTGAACTTCCAAACGCAGCAATAGTATTTCTCTCGTGTCTTTTCAATGCTCTCCTTCGAATTGCATACTTTCCAAAGCAATGGAAGAAATCGGTTATCATAATGGTTCCAAAGCTCGGGAAGGATAGGACATGTCCTTCTTCATACAGACCTATAAGTCTGCTTCCATGTCTTTCTAAGCTATTTGAGAAGATTCTTAAACCCAAACTCAATCACCATTCATCAGCAAATAATACAATCATCAATTTGGTTTTCGAGCAAAACATGGAACGATTGAGCAAGTCAACAGAGTTACTTCTGAGATAAGAACTGCCTTTGAACAGCGAGAATATTGCTCAGCAGTATTCCTTGATGTAGCACAAGCGTTTGATCGAGTATGGCATGAGGGTTTGATTTACAAAATTAAATGTTTGCTACCCCAAAATATGCATAGAGTCCTGCAATCCTACATATCAAATCGAGTGTTTGTAGTAAGGCAGAAAAATTTCATTACAAATGAATTTATGATAAAAGCAGGAGTTCCCCAAGGTAGTGTCTTGGGACCAACTCTATACATGTTATTTACTGCCGACATTCCAACAAGTCGTCAAATTGTTACTTAGACTTTTGCTGATGACAATGCCGTAATCAGCCGCTCCCGTTGCCCAGTTAAAGCTTCTGCCGGCTTGGATGCTCATCTTAAAAGCCTTCAGGAATGGTTATCCAACTGGAGAATTAAAGTCAATGAGGGGAAATGTGAGCACATCATATTTACATTGAACCGACGGACTTGTTCTCCAGTAACGTTAAATGGTGTTACTATTCCTCAAACTCAAGTGGTAACTTATCTTGGCGTTCATCTGGACAGACGGCTCACCTAGCGGAAGCATATAGAAGCTAAAAAGATACATACGAAACTAAGGGCTCAAAGTCTTTATTGGCTACTCAATTCTAAATCTGGACTGAGACTTGAGTACAAGGTGATGCTGTATAACTCTGTTATTAAACCAATTTGGACTTATGGTTCTGAATTGTGGGGTACCGTGAGCGCGAGTAACATTGAAGTTATACAAACACAACAATACTTAGAACAATCACGAGAGCTTTACCTGCAATGAAGACATTCACAAAGACCTAGAAGTACCACCAGTAAAAGAAGAATGTTCCAAGCGTAAGGCTATTTACATGGACAAACTCGTTCGACTTGTTAATCCTCTAGCCAGAGTCCTTGTCCATACAAGGAACTCATCTCGTCTGATTCGTAATAATCGTGCCGCCCTTTTGATTACTTAGAGGCTCGTAGTGCTAAATGAACCCCTACCTCTTCATTGTAGGAAGGACACACGTGTATTAGTTCTTAAGGATTGAAACCTTATTGTTAGTCCTATTCATATACATAGGAGATGCAATAAATACCATCAATATAAAAAAAGTATCATTATAAAACGTCGCTTATTAGAAAATACGGCGAAATTTGGTGGCATTTCACTGATATAGGGAACCAGCAGGCAATACCAAAATATTACAATAATGTTTTAAGCTATAAGTCGCAAAGCCGGCACCTAAAAAGAAAACACCCAACAGCTATGGAGCCCGTTGTTAGAAGGGAGGATGTTGTTGACAATGTTCAAGTTTGGCAGCAAAAAATAACATCATTTGTATGTAAGCCAGTCACAGCAAACAAAATCCAGCAAGTTGATCGACAACTGGTACGAATGATCGCCAAAGGTCAACATGCATTGAGGTTGGTGGAAGATGCAGACTTCAAAAAGGTTGTTGAAGATGTCTCGAATACGCCCGGTTATAAGTTACCAACCAGAAAAACTTTAACCAACGTGTTGCTACCGAAAATACGGGATGAGCAATTGGGCAGCTTAAAAGTAAAGTTGAGAGCTGCGACTGCTGTTTGTTTAACAACAGACGGTTTGACCTCTATGACCAATGAGAGTTACCTGGCTTTAACTGCTCATTTCATAAAAGAGGAATCAACTACGAAACAAACATTTTGTTTGCAGAGAGCACAATCTTAGACCCACAATTTGAAGGTTGTGTGTTCAAATCCGAGGACGCATTTCAGAGATCAGCAGCCGAAATAAAAAAAAATAAAATAATAATGTGCATACGGCCAGCCATCGTTTTGCCTGAAACTGCCAAGACTGAGTCGGTATGTCTATCTGCAGTATCCAATGATGAAGATGACATTTGGAACGACTTTGACACTGCATTTAATCGAGTCAGCAAACCAACCACAGCTGCAGCCATTAGGGAAATGGAAAAATACCTGTCAGAGGAATACATAAGCCGGAAAGTTGATTCGTTAATATTTTAGGAGCAGCAAAAAACACAATATTCCCACTTATATATATAAGTTATCGCGTGATCAGTTTTACCGTTCAAAGAAGCAAGGAACAGCGTAAGAGTCGACCTTGATTCGACTTTGATGTCTGATCAGTTAGGAACGGTTAAAACTGACCAATCACTCAGCATGAGCAAGGTAAGCGTCGATTACGTTTTGCTTGCTTAGACACGGCATTGGATTCTTTTGTTCAGCAGAAATTCCTGAACATGTCTTTTGAGTTATCGTCCCGTAGAATTAAATCGCATTGCAAATAAAGAAGCCTGAAATCAAATCTTTTAATTGGCGCCCAACGTAGGGCATCAGAAAGACTCTACGCCAGAATATAAACCGCTCAAAACTCAAGCGCAGTATTAAATAACATCTATTAAAAAAATTAAAACAAACCACAAATTCAGACATTGTGAATAAAAAAAAAAACACAAACACAAAAACCTTTAACAACATAGTGAAAGGAAAACGAAGAAACACCTATTTTAAAATAAAAAAAAAAAAATCACATTCGACAAAGCTGCAAAAAAAAAAAACACGTAAGAACCTGTAAAAATAATAAGAAAAGAAGAATTAGAAATAATTTGTGAAGTTAAATTGTTGCTATGGTCTGCTTATTATTAACATAAAATTACTAGCTCATCAAAATTGTAGCACAAATAGCAACAACGGCAACGGCAAGGAGAAAAACAAATTCAACAAAATTGTATTAAAAAAACGCAAGAACCTGTAATAATATAATAAAGGAAAAGAAGGATTAGAAACAGTTTATCAAGTGAAATTATTGCTGTTGTCCGCTTACCATTAAAATACAAAATTCTTAATAGCTGTAACTCATCAAACTGTAACACAAATAGCAACAACGGCAACTAGAACAATCCAAAAAGGAGTTGAAAAAAAAAGACCTGTTAAAAGGAAACTGTAAAACTGTAAAACCTATAAATAATGAAATTCAAATAAAGCAAACTGTAAAAAAATCTGTTAAAGTGATCGAAGAAATGAACAAAGGAGAAACAAGCTAAAAGCAAATAATAAGACCTAAGAAGGAAATTCATGTGAAGTTAAAAGAATCAAAAAATTAAGAAAGAAACTAACAGAGGAAACAAAATTAAGAGAGGTGAGAACAAATTATTAAAGCAATCTATTATCTTTCTTGTCTTCAATCTTGAATGAAACTATAATTGGAATTAATCAAATACAGAAGGATTTGATTTTATAACTGATACAGTTAATTTGTTACAAATTTTTGGGTAAATTAACTACAAAAAACACGCAGATTTATGCGCCACTTGAATAGAACACCTCTTCAAAAAAGCCATTTATTAAAATTTTTATGTTTCAAACATGTGTATTTCTGTTTTTGGAATACATTTCATTATTGGCGTGAGGCTGCACATAATACGTATGAACTATTTAAATAGTATGACGGCAGCTCTAGACACTACCAAGCCGTTCTTATCATTAGAAATAAAATTTGATGAAAAGCAAACGAAATTCTTTCTTCCTTTAATACAGTCCTGAATTTCGAGGATATCATAGCCCGTTTAGATTTTTCTTATGCCGATAAACGACCGGTGTATTTCATTGAGCAGGAGCTTTCCACTCTTAGGCAGGGCAGTTTTAGTCTTTTGGAGTTCTTTGACTAAGTAGAGAAGAAGCTTACCCTGCTTATTAATAAAACAAAAATGTCTTATGAACCAACCGTTGCTAGGGTTATTAGCGAGAAGTGTAGGACTGATGCTTTGAGAATTTTTATTTCGGGACTAAGGAAACCTTTATGCGATATATTGTTCGCATCAAGGCCGGATGACTTACCAACAGCTTTTGTTTTGGCACAAGAATAGACGCAAACCACGAAAGGTATATGTTTGCGATTAGTTTCGCGAATTGGGCAATGGAGGTAGATAAAAGGAAAATTGCTCATCCATCCTCGATCGACAATCATAAAAATCCATATTATGTTACCCAGAGGCCAGGAAATGTATCTAACCAATTACCAAGCACTAGACAACTTCATCAGAATCGTGGTGGAGACCAATCCTGGCGAGGGCCAAGAAGATATGGCAAAAGAACCTTTAGAAGATCTGGAATATGAACCTCGGGCTGAAGACGCATTGGGTGATCTTGAGTGTCAGGACATAAATTTTTTAGGGGAAAATCCCTAATACCCTGGGTCTTCAGGACATTAGGGGGGAAGAGGTGAAGTTACTCGTCTATACTGGTGCCGCTAAGAATTTCATTAAGCCTTTGTCAGCATTAAAGGGAGTAGAACCAGTCGACAATAGCTTTCCAGTTAAGTCCATTCATGGGGTAACGAAGATAAGAGAAAAATGCAAAATTAACCTATTCGGCGTAACAACCAATTTTTTCATTCTACCAAATTTGACATATTTCGACGGCATTATTGGACTGGACTTGCTGAACAAAGTCCATGCTACCATTAACTTAAGAGGCAAAGTAATAGAGAGAGTGCATTCAGTTTCTTGAAGGTCATGATATGAGTTAACTTTAACTGCAAGCCGAGACGGTATCGAGTAATGCTAGGGCATTTGAATATCGATCGTACTATTAGCGCTAAGCGAAATCACTTCCCTTTAATTCCAGCCTGTGGGATGACAATTCACAAGTCGCAAGGAGGTACCTTCCAGCAGGTTGCTTATGAGTATGAAAAATCTCATGACCAACAAATCGTTTATGTCGCACTTTCAAGAGTCACAAGTCTTGAAGAACTATTTATTGTTACTAAACTGCGCTAAATGCATGTTCATGACGTTTCATCGTAAGAGACCTCATTTAGCTTCTTATACGATAGACAATAATTCATTGGCGTGTTTTTCTACTTTCAGTGACCTTGATTTTTGAACCTAAATTGAGTTCCAACCATCATATTTCATCAACTATTAATAAAGCTAAGAGTATTTTCGGCTTTATTAAAAGATGGTCTAAAGAATTTAATGATCCCTATTCTACCAAGATTCTTTTCATCACTCTAGTCCGCCCTGTACTTGAATACTGCTCCTGTGCCTGGAGCCACCAATATAAAAAAACATCAAGACCGCATTGAGTCTATACAGAAGCAATTCCTTCTCTTTGCACTTCGCGGTATAAGCTTTCTTCATAAACTTATTACTGGTAATGTTGATTTGTCAGTGCTTTTAAGCCAACTTAGATTCTCTGTCCCTAGTCGACATATAGAAGTTACGTTCCCTTAGCTTTAGGTACATGCACAACTAACTATGCCCTACATGATCCTTTCCGAGTTTTATGCACTCTTTATAATAAGTTCTATCACGTCCTCTCGCCTGAGATCTTGCCCTCTGCGCTTAACATCATTGTCCTTCGTTGGCTTCGGGAATTGGAACTACTACCTGATGAAGTGGACATCGCTCATTAGCTCTCACATCCCTTCTGTCTGTGACCACAATTGGCTGAGTAGCTTGAAATTTGCATGCAGTTTGCTTCCCATCCAAACTGAATTTTCAAGGCTTGCAAATAATTTTCTAAAAACTCGCCGGTATACAATTTTGGATGCTATTAGTACCACAAAATCTTCGTCATTCTTTGTAGAGATTTAACTGCCAAAGTTTAAGGGCTCACAAAAATGACGTTTTGTTACAAATGGGAGTGTATCCCATTGGATCTGCTGAACTTAGAGAGGACTTTGACAAGTTGTCTATGGTTCTGGAGGGTGACTTTAATATCAACTTTGCTTCAGATGATGCCGAACCACTCATTCAGTTTTTAAAGGATATACTTAACTTGCAAATGACCACAAGTCGACTCAATGCAACAACCAACTCCAAAAGTACAATTGATGTGGTTTTCTCAGTTTCTTGACTTAGAATCAATAATGTATAGGTATATCATATTTATATATATAATAAATAAATATTTACCAATTGAAATGTTCGATTAAATACGAATATAAACTAAAAAATTCAGCATTAGTGAAAGGTCGATACATTGTTCCTCCCTCAAAAACACTGCTTTAACATATTCATATTCTATAAAAGAATTTAGAAACCACACACATTTATCATGTTTTAGAAACTTATTTTGTACGGTTAAACTATAATTTGATTGTTGGATCAATCCAATAATTTTATAAACTGATCACTAAACATTTTTTGTTGGAGACAAAAAAAAAAAAAATTATTTTAGATTTGATCCTTGCAGTTTTGCTTCATTTGACTCAAATATTAAAAAGACGCATGATGAGTGCCCACTATGGCCATAACTTACTCGAGAAAGGCTAACATTATGCAACATTTTTGAGAAGTAACTCATGTCTGAATTCATGCGAGTTTGTTTTTTTTTTCGTTAACCGCTTTCTTATACGATCAAAGTGATGATGATAATGTTGCTTGATTACGGAACGGCCGCGTAAGTTATTTCAAATAAGCGAATATCTTCGAATGACAACAAAGTCGTTTGTTGAGTAGGCATCATTGCAGTCTTTAATGCTTAGCCTTAAAGAGATTATAAAGCAAATCCAGAGGGAATTATGGATATAGTTCCATACATTGAATAAACGCTTTCGTACATTGTTACAAAGTTTGATAAACTAAAATGCGAAGTACAGAAAATGAAACTCGTCTGCTACTACATGAACTTTATATTCATTCGACTTCTATTATGGATCACAATTTGTTAATTTATTTTAACAAAAGAAATTGTGTATTCAAGATTAGCCAATTTACCAAGACGGAACTTTATCGCTGCCATCCGGACGACCGTAGAGCGCGCTTTTGCCACGAAATTGCGTCATCCGTTCCGTTTCCTTCTTATCGAGAAAATGTCCAATAGCAAACCCTAGCAAGGGCAACGCTGCCCAAACATAGGATCTATCCAAACCGAAAACCATACCGTCTGATTATTACTTTAGCGTTGCTCCTTAAGTTTTTCCCTTTGTACTAATAGAAGTTCCTGACGTTTCCAATCACGCGTATGTGACCAATCGACATAAATGGTTGCGGCGGTAAATGAAGGAAAAAATAACACTACTCCGTAACGTTTTGCCAGTTGCGTGATGGTGCTACTGGCCATGAAAACTGTTGTCTGAAAATCAATAACACGAAAATGCAAAACAATTACGTAATGTTACTTAAAGAATGATATTGCAATAAATTTAGATAAGAAATAAACATTGCTTAACATGTTACAATTTGATTTTAATAAAATGTTTCAGATTCATTTTTTCTATTCGCATTATTTGACAATTTTTTAAACAAAACTTACATTACAAGCCTTATTGCAATATACAGCTGTGCTTGTCGAGACCAAAACTTAATTAAAAATACCAAAAACCGAAAGTGATGCCAAGCGAAAGTCCGGGCTGTCACATAAAGCATAAATAGACCCAGAACCGTTAACAACAATTCTGCTGGTTCTGTCTCTGGTTTGATTCGGTTTTGCCCCATACAACAAAAAAAAAAAGAAAAAGCCCCACATTGTTTTTATATAATATCTTTTTTTTTGTTTTTTCGGCATTTTTGACATTGCCGCCGAAAACAGAAATAAATCAAAGGTGCATACAGCAGACACAGGTCCCGATTTTAGTCCATTTGCGATAGAAACCAGAACAGAAACAGATCGAGGAAACAGTGCTGCCAGACAGCATTAGCTAATTTGTTAAGATTATATGTATTTTTATAGTCCGTTCATATAAGTCATTTGCGAGTCCGAGTTTCTATGAACAGCTGTTTTTCTTTTGGTTACACATTCAAATGGAAAATTGGAAAGTTCAGTTGTAAAATATTGTGGAAAATATGTACGGAAAATAACGAATTATAGGAGAAGTTTTTGTGATACAAACATTACTTCTGAGCTGCTTCCTCAGTGAGTCACTTTGGAAGTACTTTCTGCACTCAGACTGACCATGCCGTCTTTTGAAAGTACTGCCAGTGCTGCCAAGGACTCGTAATTGTTACCTGCCTTCTTCTTTCTTTTAGTTTCGAGTATATAGAAACAAGGTGATGATTAGAGTCTGTAAAAATTGACCAACAATTTTTGGCAGTTTTTGAAAACAACAATTTTTGGCATTTTCTCTATACATATTTAACAATTTTTCGTCATTTTAACCGAAAGAGATTTGTTTCGTTATTCAAAAATGTATGAAGAGCTTATCTACGTTCGCTCACAAAGAGAGATCTCTTTGGCCCGAACCCTAAAGGAACGATTGGTCATAAAGGACTTTATAAGATTATAAAGCCTAGGACCAATTCCCCAGAGCTCAAGTCGATTGAGCTCTGCATGAAGCCCACATGATCAAATGCCCTTTCAAAATCAGTCAGCCAATACGGAGACATGATTTTTTTTACGAAGGGGCGCCCGACATGAAGTGTTGAATAGGCAATAAGGCGTCCATAGTACTATGATTCCGTTTAAAAGCTACCTGGTTTTGAGAAATTAAGTTTTTTTTAATTAATAACAAAAAAAGTAATTAATGTTAGTCTTAAAACAATTTTAATTACTTAAAATTAAACCTAAGATAATATATAAGAAAACCGTCTCTGACCCGTTGGAAGTTTTTTCTCAAGCTATGCTCCTACTCACAGGCAATTGTGGTCAGAGACAGAAGGGATGTGAGAGCCAATGAGCGATGTCCACTTCATCAGGTAGCAGTTCGTTCCAATTCCCGAAGCCAACGAAGGACGATGATGCTAAGCGCAGATGGCGAGATCTCAGGCGAGAGGACGTGATAGAACTTATTATAAAGAGTGCATTAAACTCGGAAAGGATCATGTAGGGCATAGTTGGTTGTGCATGTACCTAAAGCTAAGGGAACGTAACTTCTATATGTACGACTAGGGACAGAGAATCTAAGTTGGCTTAAAAGCACTGACAAATCAACATTACCAGTAATAAGTTTATGAAGAAAGCTTATACCACGAAGTGCAAAGAGAAGGAATTGCTTCTGTATAGACTCAATGCGGTCTTGATGGTTTTTATATTGAGGGCTCCAGACACACAAACAGTATTCAAGTACAGGGCGGACTAGAGTGATGAAAAGAATCTTGATAGTATAGGGATCATTAAATTCTTTAAACCATCTTTTAATAAAGCCAAAAATACTCTTAGCTTTATTAGTAGTTGATGAAGTACGAGGGGTGAAACTCGGTTTAGGGTCAAAAATCACTCCAAGGTCACTGAAAGTAGAAACACGTGCCAATGAATTATTGTCTATCATATAAGAAGTTAAATGAGGTCTCTTACGAGGAAACATCATGAACATGCATTTAGCGCTGTCTAGCACCAGAAGATTACATAAACACCAAAATTTAAATGAGGTTAGATCCACTTGTCTAATATACGAAAATATATTGTTAAGCGATAGGCAGAGTTTGGCATCATCAGCATACATCAGAACACGAGAGTATTTCAAGGAAAGAGGAAGATCGTTTTTAAACAGATTGAAAAATAATGGGCCAAGATGGCTTCCTTGAGGAACACCAGATGTGATAACAACCGGACTAGATAGAGTGGAGTTAAATAACACTCGTTGAATTCTATTTTTTAAATATGAAGAAATCCAATAAAGAGAATGTTGCGGGAAACCTAAAAGGTCAAGCTTATGTCAAAGCAGATCATGATTTACGGAGTCAAATACTTTGCTGAAATCAGTGTAAATGACATCAGTTTGAAATTTTTCCCTAAAACCAAGATGTACAAAAGATGTAAACTCAAGCAAATTAGTAGTAGAAGAACGCTTCTTCATAAAACCATGTTGATACGGAGAAATAATAGATTTACAGTGTTGATAAAGGGTTGAAGTAATCATTTTTTCTAACAACTTTAGGATTGCCGAAAGTTTTGCAAAAGCTCTGTAATTGGATATGTCAGATTTGTTGCCTTTTTTATGTAAGGATTCCTTCCAAATAGAAGGAAAAAATGCACTCTGAAATGATAAATTGAAAAGTTTCAGGAGCGGCTTACATAAAGATTCAACACAGTATTTAAGTACACAAATAGGTATTTTGTCATGACCTGATGAGTAAAATTCAAAGATTTTAAATTAGTAAGAAGACACTCCTCACCAATTACAGGGGAAACAATGTGGTTACATTGGGAAATGGGATACAGATAACGGTTGTGAATATATGTTTAGAAGAAAAAGTGGATTGAAAAAATTTTGCGAACAGATCTGCTATACCCAAATTACTAGAAACATCGACGAGGGAAATAAAGAAGACTTGCGTTTCGAATTCACAAAATTATAAAACTGCGAAAATTGCAGCCTACAACGAGAGAGGTACTTATTGTAACAAAGGCTATTTAAAGAAAGAAAATAAGAACGAGCCACACAAAAATTCGCAAAGGCAATAGAAGAGCCAGTACTCTATATAATGACACAAATAAAACGAGTTCAAATATCGGTCTGAGATATATGATTTAATAAAGCGCATGAGTATACGCAGGTTAACTGTAAGTGCCTCCGACATGATCATGCAATTATGATGCATCTAATCATAGTGTTAGTGAAAGTAGTATGTGTGCGTGCCACGACCAAAGCATGACGAAATTTCTACTCGATTTAGATATTTCATCATGCTATACAGTCGAATCGCGATAATTCGTTATTGCAAGGGAACAGCATTTTCTACGAATTATTGAGGTTTTCGAATTATCAAGGTTTCGATTTATCGAGATTAAAAAGAGAAAAATACGAATTATCGGAGCTTTTACATTTCAGTTGATTTTCATCTATTTTTTTACTTTATTAGAACATAATAACTCCATTTACATATGTATTTACAACTCACATACTATTAATTTAATAGAAAAATAAAAACAGAAATATAAAATAATTACAAAGAGAATGACTAAGGTTTAAAAAGTTTGTAATTTTTTTTTTTTCATTCCATTGCTGGCATTCGATCATTGAAGACGTGTTTCTTTCTATTGATTGCAATTTTTTGTTGTTTTAATTTTTAGTTCCCTTTTCTATGCAAATCATTGCATTAGTAAAGTAAAATTTAAAACATAGAAAGTAAACAATAGGAACCTATCACAAAATCGTTAAGAAGAGCTTTGCTCATCAAAAAAACAGTTCAACAACAAAGACGACAAGAAATGCATATTTCTCGTTTGTCTCTTCCTGTCCCAAAAACAAAAATGAATCCTCATTTTTAACCACCAAGTCGTCTGAGCGCAGGGCAAGTTCTTGTTCTCCTGCTCTTTGCTCTGACAGCGCGAACTCCAGGTGCTCCTTACCATGGAGCACCCAATGCCCTTCCCCACAACCGCCCCTGAACACTACCCAAGCTGCAACTGTATCAGCAACTACAACAACTATAACACAAAGCACTGCTTGTACATCAACAGCTTCATTGGTTGCATCAACAACAACAGTTTTCTCAACAACTGCTTCGATCGCGTCATCGTATGCAGTTACCGCAACAACAACTAATCCCAAAACTCATATCCACAACAACAACAACGATTCGATCGCCTCTTTGCTCAACTCTGCGACAGTTATGCCTACACCAACAATTATCACAGAAGTACAAAACTCAAATAATAAAACTGGATCTGAACAGTTAGCTTTAAATAAAAGAAATAGAAAAACGCAATCACCAGCCATACCGACTGAACAATAACCAAACATTACCTAAACGCCCAAAACAAACAAAGCGTCACCTACCATATCTTCTAATAAAACTAAACAAAAAAAAAAGCAGACCACACTTAACTACTGGCTTGGCAAGCCATCTTCCAATTATTTTGGCATCTTAGATATCGACGATGACAATTTAGAAGAAGCGAAGAATACTATGGACAATGGTTCCAAGCGACCTCCAAAAGCTAATAAGCCACCACCTATTTATGTACATGGGGTAGAAGAAATCTCCATTCTTAATAATGCTCTGTATGAAATTGTAGATCATAACTACGTACTTAAAACATTGCCCAATGATGAAGTTCGTATTCAACCGGCAGAGCCCCTACATTATAAAAAAATCATTGAATTACTAAAAACCAAATAAACGAAATATTACACTTTCAAGCCCAAAGATGAACGAGGTTTTAAAGTTATGTTGAGTCACCTTCATCAATCAACAGACACCGGCGACATAAAACGCGAACTGAAGATATTAGGCCACGAAGTTATAAATATACATAATATCCTACAAAGAACAACCAATAAACCACTTCCTTTGCTCTCAATTGAACTTAAAACTAGCTCAACCAATAAAAATATTTATAATGTTACGTCATTACTACACACCAAAATTAAATTTGTGGCCCCCCACAACAAGAGGATGATAGTGCAATGCACCAACTGCCAAAAATACGGGCACACCCGAAACTATTGTACCAGGGATCCAGTATGCGTCAAATGTGCTGGTAAGCACAAAACAATCGACTGCTGTATGAGTCAAATACTAAAATAAAATGTGCTCTATGTGGTGGAGCTCATACAGCCAACTACAAGGGCTGTGAAATATACAAAACCCTTAAAATCCAACGGTTTCCTGCCCTTCGACCCAAAATATTGACAGAACTCACAAAAGTTCAGCAAATGCCCATAACGTCCAGTAAAGTGGAGAATGGTATAAGCTATGCGGAAATTACAGCTGCGCCTTCCCAGCTCCAGCCAACCAACCGACCAACCCAAAAATCTAAAGTCATCTCAACTGAGAATCCGACCATAGAAAGTAATTCCTCCCATCAAAATAACAATAATATTATGCCAAATGACGATTCAGCTGAACATACAAAGAAATCAATAGAGATCTACAACAAAATCGTTAAGATGAGCTTTGCTCATCAAAAAAACAATTCAAAAACAAAGGCGACGAGAAATGCATATTTCTCGTTTGTCTCTTCCTGTCCTAAAAACAAAAATGAATCCTCATTTTTAACCACCAAGTCGCCTGAGCGCAGGGCAAGTTCTTGTTCTCCAGTTCTTTGCTCAGACAGCGCAAACACCAGGTGCTCCTTACCATGGAGCACCCAATGCCCTTCCCCACAACCGCCCCTGTACTCTACCCCACAACCGCCCCTGTACTCTACCCAAGCTGCAACTGTATCAGCAACTACAACAACTATAACACAAAGCACTGCTTGTACATCTACAGCTTCATTGGTTGCATCAACAACAACAGTTTTCTCAACAACTGCTTCGATCGCGTCATCGTATGCAGTTACCGCAACAACAACTAATCCTAAAACTCATATCCACAACAACAACAACGATTCGATCGCTTCTTTGCCTACACCAACAATTATCACAAAAGTACAAAACTCAAATAATAAAACTGGATCTGAACAGTTAGCTTCAAATAAAAGAAATAGAAAAACGCAATCACCAACCATACCGACTGATCAATCCCCAAACATTAACAAAAAGCCCAAAACAACCAAAGCGTCACCTACCATATCTTCTAATAAACCTAAACAAAAAAAAAAGCAGACCACACTTAACTACTGGCTTGGCAAGCCATCTTCCAATTATTTTGGCATCTTAGATGTCGACGACGACAATTTAGAAGAAGCGAAGAATACTATGGACAATGATTCCAAGCGACCTCCAAAAGCTAATAAGCCACCACCTATTTATGTGCAGGGGGTAGAAGAAATCTCCATTCTTAATAATGCTCTGTATGAAATTGTAGATCATAACTACGTACTTAAAACATTGCCCAATGATGAAGTACGTATCCAACCGGCAGAGCCCCTACATTATAAAAAAATCATTGAATTACTAAAAACCAAAGAAACGAAATATTACACTTTCAAGCCCAAAGATGAACGAGGTTTTAAAGTTATGTTGAGACACCTTCATCAATCAACAGACACCGACGACATAAAACGCGAACTGAAGATATTAGGTCATGAAGTAATAAATATACATAATATCCTACAAAGAACAACCAATAAACCACTCCCTTTGTTCTCAATTGAACTTAAAAGTAGTTCAACTAATAAAAATATTTATAATATTACGACATTACTACATACCAAGATTAAATTTGAGGCCCCCCACAACAAGAGAATGATAGTGCAATGCAGCAACTGCCAAAAATACGGGCACACCCGAAACTATTGTACCAGGGATCCAGTATGCGTCAAATGTGCTGGTAAGCACAAAACAATCGACTGTTGTATGGAGTCAACTATTAAAATAAAATGTGCTCTATGTGGTGGAGCTCATACAGCCAACTACAAGGGTTGTGAAATATACAAAACCCTTAAAATCCAACGGTTTCCTGCCCTTCGACCTAAAATATTGACGGATCTCACAAAAGTTCAGCAAATGCCCATAACATCCCGTAAAGTGGAGAATGGTATAAGCTACGCGCAAATTACAGCTGCGACTCCCCAACCCCAGCCAATCAACCGACCAACCCAAAAATCTAAAGTCATCTCAACTGAGAATCCGACCATAGAAAGTAATTCCTCCCATCAAAACAACAATAATATTATGCAAAATGACGATTCAGCTGAACTTAAAATCATGATGAAGCAATTGATTCAACAGGTGACTAACATGATGAATATAATCACCATCCTGATAACCAAACTTGACAAACAAAATGGACAATAAATTAAGAATTATTGCGTGGAATGCCAATGGTTTGCACAAACATATCCTTGAACTCCAACTATTTCTAAATGACAATATGATTGACGTAGCTCTAATCTCTGAAACCCATTGCACAAGTAATCACTACTTGAGCATTCCCGGATATAAAATATATAAAACAAATCACACGGATGGTTCAGAACATGGTGGCACGGCTATCATTGTTAAAAACAATACTCGACACGTTGAACTAGAAAATTAGCAATAGCAGCGATTTATTGCCCACCTAGACACTCAATCTCAACAGCTCAATTTAAGGACTACTTTAAAGAGCTTGGTCCAAGGTTCATCGTAGCAGGTGATTACAATGCGAAACATGTAAACTGGGGTTCAAGGCTGACAAATACCAAAGGAAAAAACTTGCTAAGTGCAATTCAAACGATTGGGGGGATGCACTTGAGTACAGGTGAACCCACATATTGGCCAACAGATCGGACTAAAATACCGGA
Source organism: Amiota minor (assembly GCA_037043295.1). Classification (NCBI taxonomy): domain Eukaryota; kingdom Metazoa; phylum Arthropoda; class Insecta; order Diptera; family Drosophilidae; genus Amiota; species Amiota minor. The sequence continues at coordinate 54,198 of JBAMAW010002158.1, read as the reverse complement.
TTTAATAGACTTCTGTGTATTAAAAAACATGAATATAACACATTTCAAAATTGACTCCCGACTTGAACTTTCTTCCGATCATTCACCAATACAAGTTGAATATAGTTGCGCAATAAAAAAAGATCAACCCGCCTGCAAAATGAATAATTTCAGAACAGACCGGGAGGCGTACAGAGAATTTATTGACAATAGCCTCACAATAAATGTACCTCTTAAAGAACCTGACGATATTGAAAAGTCAGTGATATACTTGAATGACATTATAAACGAAGCAGCTAATAGAGCTACGCCTGATCTTAATCCAAAAGAGGACAACTATATTTTCCCCCGCTCAATAAAAATTCAAGTCGCGAACAAAAACAAACTGCGTAAGATCTGGCAAAGGACATGAGATCCAAATGACAAAGCTAAACTTAACAAAGGAATCAAAGATTTGAAAAACAGTCTAAGGAATTTTAAAAATGAACAATTTGTAAATTATACAAAAACATTATCGCCGACATCTGACACTAACTACTCATTATGGAAGGGTGCTAAGCACTTCACAAATCGAACCTTCCACCAGCCGCCACATTTAAAATCGCATGGGACTTGGGCTAGAACCAACTATGACAAAGCTTCACTACTGGCAGACTATTATGAAAGGGCTTTTACTACCAATCAATCTAATAGTAACACCAATTTGTACAACAGGAGTCCATCTCCACAATACTGTACAAAAATGATTTCAACCAATGAAGTTAGGCACTGTATTGAAAAGCGCACTAGTCAGAGAAAAACGCCAGGTTATGACCAAATAACTGGAAAGTTACTCAAAGAGCTCCCTGCGAAGGCAATCGTATTTATTAGGAATTTGTTCAATGCGATATTAAGACTAAAGCACTACCCAACTTTATGGAAGGTTGCTGAAATAATAGCCATACAGAAACTGGGCAAAGATCCACCCAAGGCCTCATCGTACAGACCAATCAGCCTATTGCCCTTACTTTCTAAAGTACTTGAACGTCTCCTACTTGACCGAATACAACCAATACTAGACGTGAACAGAATCATACCTGACCACCAATTCATTTTAGACAAAGTCACTCCACAATTCAGCAAGTCCACAGAGTAACTCACAAAATTTTAAAGGACCTTGATGAAAAAAAGTTCTGTGTTGGTGTTTTTCTGGACATAGAAAAGGCCTTCGACAAAGTCTGGCACGACGGCCTACTGAGTAAAATTAGGACCGTATTTCCAACTGAACTATTTGAAATCATTAAAAGCTACCTTGACTCTCGCTATTTCTACGTTAAATGTAAGGATGAATCTTCTACGCTAAGACAGATAAGAGCAGGAGTCCCTCAGGGAAGCGTGCTTGGTCCTATGTTGTATACTTTATACACATCAGACATCCCAACTCCAGGAGATAGCTCGGCAATGGTGGCTACCTTCGCTGACGATACAGTACTAATGTACTCCCATAAAAATTTAGTTGTAGCAACAACTAAGCTGCAGAATATTCTTCACGAAGCTTGCAATTGGTTTGATAAATGGAAAATAAAAGTGAATGAACTAAAAACGACGCAACTGATATACACAACACGGACAGCTTATCAGCCAAGACAATTAAAAATAAAAGGTACTGACATTCCATTAAGCAATGTGGCAAAGTACTTGGGCATGCATATTGATAGTAAACTGACGTGGAAACATCATATACAAAAAAAGAGAGATGAACTCATATTAAAATTTAAGCAGCTATACCCGCTTCTTAACAGTAGATCTAAGTTGACAACCAATGGGAAATTAGTAATATACAATAGTGTAATTAAGCCTATATGGACGTACTGCATGCAATTATGGGGTACAGCCAAGAAAACTAACATTAACCTTATTCAGCGTCAACAATCGAAAATACTTCGATCAATAGTTAATGCGGACTGGTTTATATCTAACTATGAAATTCACAAAGACCTCGGCGTAACTATGATTCAGGAAGAAATCATTAATGCTAGCAGGAGGTACCACAAAACATTAGAACGACATTCCAATTTAGAAATAACAGACCTTCCATCTCATGAATTGTCTAGACGTAGACGCTTAAAACGAAGCAGACCAGTCGATCTGACCTAACTTAGGTTACGGGTGGCGCTGAGAAGCATATTGCGGTTGTAGGCCTTCCGCAAGTAGCTCTCAAAAATGAGGCCTAAGACACCCAGTAATCCAGACCATTATGCAAGAGACCATTCGAAATTGTTCGATATTGTCCACTGCCTTTTCCCCTCTTATTGTTAAAAATGTACTTAGTGCTTTCTTTTATATTTAAGATATAAGATGTAGGAAAAAATCGGGAACAACAACAAAAAAAAAATTTTTGGATTGCTTGATGTTCTTTTCACCTATCTCTTCAATTGAATTTTCCAAACTTATTAAGCAATCAAAAACATTTTTTTGGATATCATGATTTGAAATATAATATCGAATTTGTTGAATGGCCGATTTAGCTTTTTTATTCGTTATAAGAATTTCTTCATCGGTGCTATCATCGTCATCACTTTCATTATTAATAACAGTAACTTCTTCCAAAATATCGTTGTCTGTCAACATACCACATACAGCCACGTCATTATCAACATTCACGTAATCATCGAAAAGGGCGACAAATTCAGAGTTCTCAGATAAACGATTCCATAGATGATCTATATTCAATTGCTCGTCTTGAATTAATTTTTCGTTGCTAAAAACCGTTAAACCGTTAAAACCGCAAGCACGGAAGCAGTTTTGAATACAAGCTGAGTTGACACTATTCCATGCTTTATAAGCAATTTGCATTGCCGTAAATAGCACACATTTAAACTCTTTTTTGTCATCAATACTATTAACCAGATTAATAACCATTTCCTTGCGGTATAATGATTTAAAAGTTTTTATAATACCCTGGTCAAGAGGCTGTAGTTTGAAAGTAGTGTTTGCTGGTAAAAACTTTATTTCTATTTGGCTTAGATCAGGGGACCCATTATGCGCCGTACAATTGTCCATGAATAGCAATATCTTTCGATTTGCACTTTTCATGGTGTCATTCAACATCTGAAGCCATTCGTTAAAAAGATCCATTGTCATCCACGCCTTTTTATTATGTCGGTAAAGCATTGGAAAGCTGCGAATGTTTTTGAAGCACCTTGGTTTTGCAGGCTTTCCAATTAATATTGGTTCAAGTTTTTCGGTGCCATCCATGTTTACAACAAATAATAAGGTAACTCGTTCTTTACTATGCTTACCACCATGACATTTTTCATTTCTGAAGCGATAGGTTCGACCTGCAAACGTTTATTAAACAAGCCAGTTTCATCTGTATTAAAGTTGTCTTCAGCATCGTAATCTTTAATTAAATCACTCAACTTTTCTTTCCACTCTACACAAACTCCTTCATCAACAGTAGAACTTTCACCGCACAATTTTTTAAATGTGATGTTGTGTCGAATTTATTGTTATTGATCTTCATTGCATTAGCAAAACACAAAGCCTTTTCGGTCTATAACTGGCCGCCAATAGGAACGTTGCTTTGCCGGCATTGTGTTAGCCACTAATGCTAACAGATATTCAGATTACTTCTGACGCTTTACTTTACTGAACGAAGATGCTCCCATAATAAATTCCTTTTTTTTGTAGAATTGATGTGAGTGTTGTTGGTGCGATTTCGAATTGTTTCGCCACCACCATTGTCGATTGCTGCAATAATTTTTTGTTTTTGCGAAATTGTTAAGGTTTTATGCGTGCGTTTGTTTGGCATCTTGACGTTACAGCTTATTGTTTTGAATGAAAGAAGCTCTAAGAAAAAACAAACAAAACAAACAAAGTCAGTTAGCAGACATGAAGGCGACAACACGGTAAACTGAATCCCGATTTGTTTGTTTTTTTTTTACGTTTTCATTACGAATTATAAGAGGTTTTAGAAATTAATTGCGAATTATAAGAGGTTTTATGTTCATTGTATTCCAAATAAAAATACGAATTAACGAGGGGACCAAAACGTATGAAAGTTTTACGAATTATCGAAGTTTTTTCAAGGGACCAGCAGTTTGTTACGAATTATTGAGGTTTTCGATTTATCGAGGTACGAATTATCGCGATTCGACTGTATATTCTCTCATCGCTCTGTTTATATAAACAACATTCTCTCTTTGGCCATGCTATCTCATTTACACCTTCACGAAGTACGTGTGAAAGAGGCGAATAGAGGTGCTCATCACTGTTATGAAATATTTGGACAGAGCAGACGTGAGCTCGTTAGTGTATGGCATGCGAAATATCTGCAAAGTGGCGACAGCGTCGTCATCGGTAGCGGATTGCATACGCAATATTTGCTGTCCGCACATCTGCTCACTTCGAAAAATAACAAGAAATGAACTATCATCATCCTTCCATGCAGCATGACGATCACACGTATACGAATTGGCTGATGTTAAATTCATGATCATGTCTGGGGTACTGGAAAAACTGGCGGCACTTTCTACTTCTTACTGAGTGATCACAATGTGTGCATTGTTGATACTATCGGCAGTGTTACACAAAATAAGAAAACAAAAAAATAATATTAAAGTAATTAATCTCTCATATCTTTCATTGCCGCATGCAAAAAATTTGAAATAAACGTATATAAATAAACATCAAACACGTTCTTGCCATTCACCCAACACATTGATAAAATTTTTTGCCAGTCAGCAAAACTCCTTATTTTTAACTCACTTATATACCAAACAGTTCTTTTGGTTCACAAAACAGCTGCTTTCGGTTCGCAAAGCAGTTCTTTCCGTTTTTCTTTTGCCATTTACCAATACTGCATTCTGTCAAAGTAGAAAGTTGCTCATGTTGTTCGTTTCATATGATTCCATACATTTCAATTTTCTTGTATCAAATCGTTGAATGCCAACAAAGCAGATAACGAAAATAACGACGTTTGTGTTGTTGGCCCATAATACGTTTGCATGATTCCCAATAGGCCTGCCAACTTACTTTCTAAAATGTGCAATTGTATGGAAAAGAATCATATCGGCTGCACTACGCATAAAGTTACTTTCACACTAGGCAAATATTTGCACGAAAAATTTCCCTTCGTATTGATGGGCATTGCTCCACCATGAGTCGCTGCGATGAAATTTTTGATGTGAGTAACTCTATGTTTTTGCTTACATGAGAGTGCAATCCAAAGTCTGATGATTACAAAAAAAGAGATACATTTTGGTGTTGTAGCTACATATATATAATCTATATCCAAAGTCTAATTTCACGATTTTATAGCTACAGAATGAAAGAATTGTTTACCATTAGTAAGGTCTGTGGGGAATCGCGTGTGGCGGAGGAGAAAACGTCGCAAGTTTTTGCCGTATAAATTGTAGAGTTTTAGATAAAGAAGAGGAAGAAAAATGCAACGTAAGTATGAATTACAGTAACTGTTATGGTGGGCAGTTATAGGACGAGAGCCGACATGTTAATTACGCGATTAAGCACTTTGAATTTTTTTTTTTTAATTATAGAAAACTTGCGATTCTTAATTTTATAGGAACTTAAGAGATCAATTTTAAATAAGAATGAATATTTAATTGGGAATTCGAATGTAAGCTGCGATCAACCGAAATGACTCATTTGTTTTTTTCAGTCATTTCAAAATATTCGATTTTAGTTTTTATTTGATGAAACCATGATATTACAGTAACTGTAGTCTATTATTCTTCATAAATTTTATTTGTCTGTTAAAGTAATTCAATGGTCTGCGTGAAGAGTTTAAAAATTACAATCAATTTGCAAAACATATACAAGGCCAAATGTTTCTTCAATTATTGGCCAAATATTTTTTCACATCCGTTTACACCATAGATTGTTGTATTATGCGTTCACACCATGTTCATACTAACCAAATATTTGCTTGTACTTATTTGTTAAGAAACCAATACGTTTGACCAGTAAAATTTGTCAAATTTTTTAGCTGTTCACACTTCGCAAAAAAATTTTTTTCTGCTTTTGGGCAAATATATGCTTAGTGTGAACGCAGCTTAACACTAGTAAAGTATGCTGTTGATCTGAAGTAAAGCAAACGAATGATTCACTCACATTTATTTATTTGCTCTATTAATCAGTAAAAGAGCGTATTTGCTACCGGTTGGACGTGTTTTGTGTAAACGGCGAGTTTATATGGTTTGGTTGTGTATGGGCAGCATCAGCAGTTGGTTGGTTGGTTCTGCATTGTTAGTATTTATTTTTCGTATATATGCGTGAAGTCTGTTTGTATTGTTTGCTTGCAACTTGTTTGTGTGTATCCGTGGTATCACTACTTTGTAATAGAAAATTTAAGTGAAGTAAATATTTCATCATAAAAAAAAGGGTGGGAGGGTGTGTGTGTGTTATGAAAATCAAATTGGACCGGATCAGTGTTACAGGATGGCTGACTGTATAAACATGTATTGATTTCTAGAACCAGAAATACTGTGATAATAAAGAAACTACAAAAGCATTTAATATCGTAAAAAGGTATAAAATAAATTGCAACCATTGATACACTTGCCCATATAAGTACATTGAAAAAGATGACACAAAAACAACCAACAATAAGTAAGGGAATTGTTAATACGTGAGGATTATTGTTGCTTTTGTGTTTTCATTCTGTGTTTGTACATCAACAACTGCAGAAAGAAATTATTAAACAAAAAAGTGAATTAATATGAAAAAACTAAAGTAAGCAAACATAAAAGAAAATCAGAAAATATGCTCTTCTAAACTCTCCGTTGCGTTACACAGAAAAAAAAAAAAAAACTAACAAAAATTACTAAGTATATGATGGAAAAACCTAATAATAAGAAAATTAAAACGTTTATCTTTCCTATGTTCTCTACTTCTTATCTGTGATCACACCAATCAAAACAACGGTATTTCTATCTACCAATAATCAGTCAATCAATCTACCGCTACTTTCTTTACAATGCTGGCGCCCCGACTTTTCATAAAGTTTGTTATATAAAAATTTCTCAAAAAGTTTTTAACAAAAAGAAGGAGACCTCCGAAACCCCATAAAGTGTATATATTCTTGATCATCTCAACCAGACGAATTGAGTAAGCCATGTCCGTACGTCCTTCTGTATGTGCGCAAACCTCTATTATCTTTAAAATTTACTTAATACAGAATAATATCATGGTACAAAGATATGAGGTAGCGTCAATTTGCCCTGTTACGCTCTCGGAAACTGCGCACTCTTAATATTGATGTCACAACTCTATTAGTGTATTAAACGCTGGAAACACGCATTTAGTGTTGAACATAGCGTGAAAATTCACTGTGAATGCAGAAATTTATTTATAGCAATAACCAATGTTAAACATGTCACTTTTACCTTTAAGAATATTTTTGTGTTGTGCAGCGCAAAAATTAAGAAATCAATTTTTGTATGATGTCTTACGCTTTTGTGAGAACGACACTTCACTGTAAAATATTGCCACCTCCTTCTTTTGCCAGCACTGGTATAGTTTCAGTATAGTATAACAACAAATCATATCAGCAAAAGCTACAACGCTAGAGAACATAGGATTCACTATTACTTTCATCCTCACTTTTTCAATGTGTCTTATGTTGTCGGTGTTCATATGATGCAAGTATGGCACACTCAGTATCTCCTGGTGGTTGGTTTTATTCACTAGAGCTGATGCCATAATACGCGGTGTCTTTTCTCCGAAACTGGGTCTGTTTGTATAGCTTGTTTCATTTATGCGATAAGTCCCGTCAAAGGTGAGCAGGTACGTGCCAGTTAACAGAACTTTCCGGGGAAGTCTCTTCTTTCACAGTGACTGTATCATCGTTGATAATGATGATGCCGTCGTCAACCAAAGGCTCTAGGCAATTGGGGCGCGCACTGCATTGCGCGATTCCCCCAGAGTACAGTTGTTGGTAACATGTAAAAGCTAATGATTCTCTACAGAAGGTCGTAGTAATGGTGGGTTCACAATTTTTAATGGTAAGTATACGGTTCCCACATTCGGTCACATTGTCGTCTTCAGCAACATTTAGTATAGTTTTATTATGTGAAACGCAAAAAATACAAATTTTTCTACAAACTAACTTAGACTTAGGATATTTAATTATAAAATATAAAAAATTTCTATTCTGTAAAACTCTTACTGTAGCTATGTTTACAATATCTGATATATTTATATTTGTGAATTGCTCATCATTTATTATATTCAAATCAGTTTTATCTAATATGACTGGGTTTATTACCTCAATCTTTGTTATTGATAATGTTAGTTATTCTATTTCATTTATTAGTATCCTATTCCTATCTGGAACCGCCTTATACAGATGGCATGTGTTATCTGTGTGTTCTTCGTGTTTTTTATCAGAGTATTAACTCTATCCGTGAAGCTATTGATCTGTTCCTGCACCTTAGTGTTTATCGTTATCTGTTGATGTTCTGAATCAACAAGTCGTCGATTCGGGTGTTCCTGCGACCACCTTTAGGATAGTCCCCAAGGAATTGGTACTCCTGGCCGGCCTGTCTTTGTCTATTTCGATAGTTGTCAGCAAAGTTCCCAGGTGTGCTATGTCTAATTCCAAAATTTTCTTCATGTGTGACTGCGGGAACTGGTCCAATATCGTCATTGTTTCGGTCGCCATTTCCCAATACGCGGAAAGGTTCGTAGAATACCGTAGGTAGCCAACGTCGATCTAGAACACCACGTTCCCATCTATTATGGGTATGCTAATTTGCATGAAAGAAACCAGTCAGCTTCTTCGATGTCGTCATTTTCGCTGACAATAGTAACGTTAGTATAATTCTGTAATGAGTCATGAACATTTTAATTATTTGTTTTGTATTTTTGTTCTACTATGTCAGTATAGACTTATGATTAGTCGTCAACGTTTGTTTTGTGGTGAAAATTGTTCTTGTGCTTAGGTATAGTTTTATGAACTGTAAGATTATTGGTTTAATGTCTAATATTGTGCGCGAGGGTACATGCTGGACTACGGCAAACTTTGAGAATTTGTCGATACAGGTTACAAAATGTTGTCTGTTCATCGAGAATATAACAATGTGCAGCATTTCGCCCTTATATGAGGGGATAGGAGTCTCACCTAATTCCTGTCTCTTTGGGTGCCTGTCGTATTTGGATTTTGCGCAAATTCTACAATTTGTGACGACCTTTCTCGCTATCCTGATAATCTTTGCGAGAAAGTAATCCTCTAGGATCTGTTTTACATTTTTCTGAGCTGCCCTGTGTGCGCAATTGTGTTCGGCATGCTGCGTCAGATTCTGCCTCCGAGGCATTGATATGCTGTCGTGAGAGCGTGTCAGTGACGTGGTTCTACTTACCTGGTTTGTAGAAGATTTCAGCATTATGCTCGTCGATAAATGCTTTGCAGCGCTTAATTTTGGCGTTTGCCAGTAGTTCCCTCTCATTGGTGGCGAAGTTCATTTCCTTATCCTTCAAAGTTCTGGATATCATCGTCTTCCACCTTGGGACAAAATAGCTTCTAATCCAAGAGAAGATGCGTCCGTAGTTAAATCGAACGGCTTCTTAAAGTCGTGATGTAAACGCATGTCATCTTCCGAGATTAGGACTTCCTAAAGCCTGTTCAAGGCGTTAAGCTGAGCATCATTTAATTTCATCTTGATTTTCTTAGACTGTTGGGCCTCACCCTGCAATTTTCTCCCTTTAGGATAAGGGTTAAGGGCTTTGCTGTAGCGGTAAAATCTTTTATAAAATACCTATAATAACTGGCCAAGCCTAGAAATGATCTAATGTTAAAGAGAGTAGCTGGTTCGGCATAATCCCTAATGGCCTCAATTTTACCGGGACTAGTTTTGATGCCCTCTTGGGTCACAGTGAAACCTAGATATTCCACATCCTTTTTGAAGAAATGAGATTTCTCTCGGGAGTCTCATATTAGCTTCCATTAACTTCTACAGAATCCATGCTATGTGTTCCACACGGTCCTCCTCTGTCTCTGAGAATATTTATATATATATATATATATATTATTACATCGTTTATGTAGACGCGGCAACTTCTACCTATCCGTTCCCTAAGGATGCAATCGATTGCTCTCTGAAAAATGCTCGGCGCATTCTTCAGGCCAAACGGAAGCCAACAGAATTTGTACTTTCCGTTTCCTAACGCCGTCTTTTCTCGGTCTCTTTCTGCTTAGATTATTTGGTGGAAGCCCAACTTTAAGTCTAGTGTTGTGGAAAACTTGGCTTTTCCCAAATTGGCTAATATTACCCTTACATAGGGAAGGAGATACTTTTCGTCTATTGTTCTTTGATTTAATTTTTGGAAATCGATAATAAGCCGCTTCTCCGCGTGCCCTTGTTCGTCGATTCCCTTTTTATCCACAACCCAAACTGGATTGTTATATAGTGATCTGGACGGTCGGATTACACCATTCCTTAAAAGTTCCTGTACTTCCTTATTTACGAAGTTAGCCACTCCCATGGGATAGGGGATACAGTTTTGTTTTTAATTTTTGAGTTGTCAGGCTCGGTCCGAATCGTGGCAACCACATTCGTGTTGTACGGCAGCAACTCGTTAGAGTCTGCAAAAGCCGCTTTTGTAACCATCTTCTCTGAAACTTTCCTTTGACCATTTTCGGTATTACAATGTCCTCCACGTGTGTGAAGTTCACATCGGCACATACGTAAAACTGTATTAGTTCTGACCTGGTATCATACGATCAGATCAAGACCAATTATCCCGTCGAATAAATTTAGATTGGGTAACAGAAAGCAGATATCGGTTTTTCCTATCACATTTACCATGCATTTTTCCTTAATATTATTGAAGCCGTGTATCGACTTCACTACAAAGGGGGTATCTACTGGCACGATATGTCTCAGCCCGTTTATAGGCTTGAGATAATTTTCTGCCGCGCCAGTATCTATCAGCAACTTCATGGTTTTTCCTGCCACCACCCGTCCTATAAATGGTACCAGGGACTTTCCCCTAAAAAATTGAAGCCATAACTTGCCCCGTCGTCCTCAATTTCTTCCACAGTACCGTCTGCCAAGTCTTGGTTCCCCCTGAGTTATATGATTTATCCTTTGAAATTTTCGTCTTAAGGTTCTTTCAGACTCACGTGATCGCTTGTAATACTGTCCGGTTGGGGTACGGTTACCGTTTTCCATGGGTTTGAAATTTGTTGCCTGTTTATAATGGGTTATGCTTGGGCCAACTTCCATCTTCTCCTCAACATTCGGAATTTGCTTATTAAAATGTGAATTCTTCTTGTCACGAGTGCCATTTGGCTGCGAATCGTTTCTATTACGAACCCTTTGTTCGTTTCATAGGGCCTTTTCTTCAGTACTTTTAGCAAAACTAGCTGCGAACTGGTAGGATTAAACTCCTTGCTAATATCTAATTTAATGTCCCCTATCAATTGGATCACACTGTCTAGCTCCTGGTCGGTGCGGGGCATTGAATAAGGTTCAACCAATTTAACACTTGCAAATATTGCTTTTTTTATGAGCAGTTCACTTACATTTTGTTCGGGTATTTCTTACAGATTATGTCTTCTTGAAGTCTTCTTTTCTGAAGTTATTTGTTGCAGATTATGTCTTCCTAAAGTCTTTTTGGTGATGAAACCAGGGTGCAATACACACTTGAGATTTAAAGCTGTGAACTAGACTTTTCATTTCACACACTGTTTTTTTTTTTAATTTATACGTCTTTTCTTCTTTATTCAGAACTGGAGGGTCCCTTGGGAGTCGCAGTTCTATTTTACTGTGTTATTATTGTAATTAATTTTTATATTTATGGCTTTTTGCCACTATTTATAGAGGGCTGGAGGGTCCCTGGTGCTGGAAATCGCAGTCCTATGTTAATAAATTATAAATTTTATAAATTGTGCCCCACGTTGGTCGCCAATTAAAACAATGTTAATTGTTTTTATTTTATGCAAAACAATGTGAATTGTTTTTATTTTATTTATTTTGTTAATTTTTTTAAGTTACAAGCTTTTTGAGATCTGACAGAGACTAACTACTCTAACTTAACTATGATAACTTTATGCCTATGCTTAAAGAGTAATTTCGCTGACGTTTGCTTCCCACGGTGCAATCACTTATGCTTAAAGATTAATTTCGCTGACGTTTGCTTCCCACGGTGCAATCACGTTGCTGTTACCCGGCATAATGTTCGGATGTCAGCCATACATAGCGGCAGCTTAATTTGTAGTTGCTGGGTGCATTATATTAACTTATATTGTCCAATACCTTTTTCCATCTTTTGGCAGAAGCATGATTCCCCGCTCATAAAATTTTTGTGCTTTGCTGCAAAAAACTGATCCAGGTGTTTGTTAGCTCCCTTCATTTGAATTAAATAGCCTTATAGCCCGTTCAGACAGCTAGTTTTTGTTACCCGTTCAGACATGTCGTTTTGCAAGTTTGAGTTTCTATGATTTTTTTTTTCTTCTAGTTATACATACAAATGGAAACTTGGAAAGTTCAATTGCAAATTTTGTGGAAAGTACATAATTTCGAACAATTTGCATGGTGTGCAAATATGTTTTGCAGTTCTCATTTTCATTCCAGCCCATAACCATAACGTTCATCAAACTATTTTTTTTTTAGAAAAGAAAAAACGCTATCTTAATAAGTAATCCATATAATTTTTTTTGGATGTATTTGTTGTTTACATTCATATGTATGAAAATTAATTGAAAAACCGGAATCTTAATGTAGGAACTAGTAAATATAGGCACCAAAAAGTCTGCGTTAAAAAAAGGTTTTAAGCCTTTCGTAAAATCTTTCATAAAGTGGGTAGACACAACCTCATTTGCTGAGAACGGCGACGAATTGATTGATTTGGGTCTTCTTCAATGCTTTGTTGTAGAGCGGCCACAGCTAGTTCGGCGGCTTACGGGATGCACATTATCTCTAAGAGTACAAGTGGCGCGAAAACGGTCCATAGTTATTCGAATTAGCCGCACTGATGGACGATTATGATTACCATAAAATGGACGAAGTGCGCGATAAATTTGACGAACATTATTTTGATAGAAAATTTCTACAATTTGCAAGCCTTGCTCTAGTGTAACTATCCATAATGAAATTCCAACCAAACTAAACAAAAAACAACTATCAGTTGTCAAATAAAGTAGTGTTGTCAATTCAAAGTTGAGAACCTCTAAACTTATATGTGAACTTTGTATGTAACGCTTTGTAACGGACCCGTATTTCTGCATCCCAACGGAGTTTTGCCCAGCTAGCAACGGCCCAGGGTGGGGCTGTTAACCAAATCTGTTGGGACAGGGTCGGACAATATTTTTTTTTCTCTCACTCAAACATAACATCACTCTGAAACCTACCTTCATATTCACCGCATCACCAACACCTACATACCTACCTTACTCAACCTCACAGACCAATGCGGCCACCGATGTCACTAGCCGAGGGTGTTCCCACCCATCCATGAACTAACGGTCAGTTCCCATATTCGCCACCCAGGCTACCACGGCCTATACGTTTCATATTTTATTTTTTATTAATTACTCAAAACTTACATGCTATACCAAAAAAAAAAAAAAAATAAAATAAATTTACTTATGCAACAAAAAAAATTAAATGAATAAATATGTATGTAGATATATATATATATATAATAATATTGGGACTATGCATTAATTTTAAAGGTTTTTTCACCAAAAATGGGGCTTTATTTCGATTTCAAAATGGATTGATACATCATTCAAAGTACTGTCCGTCGCAAGCCACAACCTTTTCCCATCTTTCTTTCAATTTCCGGATTCCGTTTCTCCAAAATTCCGGCTTCTGGGCGGCTATGAATGAATCGATCCATTTTTTGGTCTCTTCATATGAAGAGAAGCGGTGTCCAGCCAGCTTACGCTGCATCTCCCGGAACAAGTGGTAATCCGAAGGAGCAATGTCTGGGCTGTACGGCGGGTGGGGTAGCACTTCCCAGTTGAGCGTTCCAAGGTATGTTTTGACGACCTGTGCAACATGCGGCCGAGCGTTGTCATGCTGCAAAATAACCTTGTCGTGTCTTTCGACCGTTTCCGGCCGTTTTTCAAGCAATGCTCGGCTCAAACGCATCAATTGACGTCGGTAGACTTCCCCAGAGATGGTTTCGTTGGGTTGGAGCAGCTCATAGTACACCACACCCTTCTGATCCCACCAAATACAGAGCATGAGCTTCGAACCATGAATATTCGGCTTGGACGTCGATGGCGCCGGTTGGCCGGGCTTGACATATGTTTTTTTACGCTTTGGGTTATCGTAATGGATCCACTTTTCGTCGCCAGTCACAATACGATGCAAAAAACCCTTCCGGCCAAGTCGTTCAAGCAGCAATTCGCACGTGAAAAATCGGCGTTCGACGTCTCTCGGCTTCAACTCGTATGGCACCCAATTACCTTGCTTTTGGATCATTCCCATCGCTTTGAGACGTCTGGAAATGGTTGCTTGGTCAACGTCCAACGTTTCGGCGAGCTCTTCTTGCGTTTGGCACGGGTCTTGGTCCAGCAATGCCTCCAATTCTGCGTCTTCGAACCTTTTGGGCTGGCCAGGTCGCTCCTTGTCCTCGGTATCAAAAACACCACTTTTGAAGCGTCGAAACCAGTACTCACAGGTTGAAATCGATGGAGTATGGTTCGGGTAGGCATCCAACAGCAATTGACGGGCCTGGGTGGTATTTTTCTTCAAATTGAAGCAAAAAAGCAAGGCTTCCCGCAAATTGCGTTTTGACGGTACGAAAGTTGACATACTCGGAGCACAAAAAAACTATGTTGTGTACACTTCAGCGAAATGACAGATACTGGTAAACAAAGCCTAATGATGAGGCTTTGACATGAATATATTATAGTTACAGTATTGCCAGATGCGATACTGTTGTAAATAACGCCATCTGTGTGCAACCTTTAAAATTAATGCATAGTCCCAATAATAAAAAAAGACGAAAAGAAAATCTTATAAATAAAACAAAAACTTACTCCTTTACAACCGCCAACACTCCAGTACTTGACTTACTTTCCTCACACACTCACACAATAATTACACTCAAACAAAACCAACGAAAACAACTCTGCTTCTACTCTCCTCTCACGTCGCCTACAGTCCTTCCCCTTACAGAAAACCTCGTTCACGGGTTATGCTGTGTGTTAGATTAGGCCCTTTCGGTGCTTTTTAACTTCGATTTCCTTGCACCACTGGTCCTCGAATAGTTGCTTATGTCGTCGTTCACTATTTTCTGCTAGTCTTTTTTTTACTGAATCGGATTGTCTAGTCTGCTATGTATTTCCTCTATAGTTTTACTGCTTTGCTGCTGCGGCTTTATTTGTTGGTGTGGTGGTTATAGACAATATTCCTTCTTCCGCAAGCAAATGCAAAAATCCATGAACTTACAAACAAAACATATCCATTTCCAAACATATTTGCACAAAACAATTCCCAAAATTTTATTTCTATATATTTCGTATATCCTTTCTAGCTAAATTTAATCCAATATAAGTCTATAAATCAATTCAATTCTCTACGATATATCACTTATGTCACTTACACACTTTTTTTTTTTTTTTTTTTTTTTTGTAATTTTCTTATATATTTGCATAAAGCTCAACTCAACTTGTATCTATATGAATCACTAAAACTATTTTTTTCTGACCGGCCGTCCGCCAGCTTCTATATTCCTTTTACTCACAATAGCAAGTGACGCCATTCCCCTCAAATACCTCTAGATATACATTCTATTCTATCAACGGACCACCAAACGGACTTCTAAAAATAAAAACAAGACACTACCTTGGGGAACTCCTGCTTTTATCTTAAATTCATTTGTAATGAAATTTTTCTGCCTTACTACAAACACTCGATTTGAATGTAGAATTGCAGGACTCTATGCATATTTTGGGGTAGCAAACATTTAATTTTGTAAATCAAACCCTCATGCCATACTCGATCAAACGCTTGTGCTACATCAAGGAATACTGCTGAGTAATATTCTCGCAGTTCAAAGGCAGTTCTTACTTCCGAAGTAACTCTGTTGACTTGCTCAATCGTTCCATGTTTTGCTCGAAAACCAAATTGATGATCTGGGATTGAACTATTTGCTTGTAAATGGTGATTGAGTTTGGCTTTAAGGACCTTCTCAAATAGCTTAGAAAGACATGGAAGCAGACTTATTTGTCTGTATGAAGAAGGACATGTCCAATCCTTCCCGACCTTTGGAACCATTATGATAACCGATTTCTTCCATTGCTTTGGAAAGTATGCAATTCGAAGAATAGCATTGAAAGGACACGAGAGAAATACTATTGCTGCATTTGGAAGTTCAGTTATAATTTTTGGCACGATGCCATCAAAACCAGTAGATTTTTTGGGCTTCAGTTGAGTCCTTATAATAGATACAATTTCACTAGAGCTTCTTTTTAATGGAGACATATTGACTGAATTTGTGATTGTCTGGTGAAGAAGCACAAATTTGTTTGTAGGTAGATTAGGTTGAAACACGTGCTCCAGATGGTTGGCAAATACATTAGCCTTCTCTTCATCAGACCGAGCCCAACTTCCGTTTCTGTATCTAATAGGTGAATCCAGTTCCACAGTAGTTTTAGCGATTTTTACGCTTTCCAAAGTGAAAATCTAGTGTTTTTGGGTGATATGTTATAGATATAATGCCTTTGTGACTCGAGCTGGTCAATTAAAAGTGCTTTAGCTAGTTTTTTTGTTGCAATTTTTACATGACATGACATTTAATATAACTAAGAGCATAACATAGATAACATTACACAGCTGTTTGGTTATACGTTTGATCGAACTATCGTTGTGTGTTCGTACTTTGTTGTCTTCGATAAACCCTACATTGTATGTTCGAACTTCGATCAACAACACATATCATAAGTTAAGCGATGAAAATGTGGTTGCCTCCGTGGCCGAGTGCATAGAGCAGGTATCTCGTAGTGCGCTCCACGTTGGTTCGAATCCTGCCCAAGGCAGTATTTTCCGCTTACTTATGACATACAATTTTTAATTTGAATATAAATAATGGCACGAAAAAGCTCGTGACCAAACAGAAAATACAAAAAAAAAAATTTTAAGGCTTACAAGATATGTAAAGAAAACAAATACGATCGACATCCAAACAATCCCAAATTAGCTCCTACCCCTTTATCAAAATATCCTGGTCGGCTAGTTTGACCGATATTTTATATCGATATTTTTTCTGATCTAGAAAACGATTGTAGCAAAATAAACAAAATAGGTAAATATTTTTAAGCAAGACGAAGAAAAAAAAAAAAAGAATAAAGGAAGGAAATTGTATCAAGAATTTGTTAGAAAATAAGCAACATAATTGTATTGCTACAAATAATAATTGGTACAAATTAATTTGGTCCGTTTTTTGTGTTCAAAAAAAGTGTTTTTTTATTGAAAAAAAGTAAAAAGTACATCATTCAAAGTATTGTCCGACGGAAGCGACTACTTTTTCCCATCTCTCTGGTAATTTTCGAATACCATCGCTAAAAAATCAGTCCTCTCTGACCTCGACCCAGTCATTGAGCCATTTTTCGATTTCTTCAAAAGACCCGAACCGGTGACCCCCTAAATCGTTTTGCATCCGTCGAAAAAGCCAGTATTCAGAAGGAGCAAGGTCTGAAGAAAACGGCGGGTGGGGTAAGACCTCCCATTTCAGCGTGTCCAGGTAATTTTTGACCATTACAGCTACGTGGGGCCGAGCGTTGTCATGTTGCAAAATCACATTGTCATGCCTTTCGGCCGTTTCCCGCCGTTTTTCACGCAATGCTTGGCTCAAACGCATTAGTTGTAGTCGATAACGTTCCGCATTAATGGTTTCGTGTGGTTTTAGTAGTTCATTATATACCACACAGGTCTGGTCCCACCATATGCAGAGCATGACCTTTGAACCGTGGATGTTTTGCTTTGGCGTCGATGTAGACGATGATGGAACGGGTTGACCAGGCTTGGCTTAGTATTTATTCTTCTTGGAGTTATCGTAGTATATACATTTTTTATCTTCAGTCACGACCCGGTGCAAAAATCCCTTCCTTTGATGTCTTTCAAGAAGCAGTTCCGAAGCGAAAAATCGCCTTTCGACATCTCTCGGCTTCAACTCGTACGGTACCCAATATCCTTGCTTTTGAATAAATCCCAATTGTTTTAACCGAACGGAAATTGCTTCATTTTGCGTTTGGCACGGATCTTGATCCAGTAAAGCCTCCAATCCCTCATCTTCAAACATTTTGGATTGGCCAGGACGCTCTTTGTCTTCGACACTAAAATCACCACTTTTTAAGCGTCGAAACCACTATCTGCATGACTTATCGGTCGGAGCAGATTCACCATAAACTTCCTCAAGCATTCGATGGGCTTCAGCTGCACTTTTCTTCCCATTAAAAAGGAAATCAAAACTTCCCGCAAATGCTGTTTATTTAACACAAATCCGGTCATTTTCGAATAGCTAACAAACAATGTTGTCAAAAACAGACGCTGGTGCACACTAATTATTGTTGACAGATGTCAAACCTTTCCAATGGAATAGGTAATCGCTTCCAAAGCGGATCGAACTTATTTGTACTCCCAATATATAATATTTGCTTGAATATATCGTTTTAATAAATTTCTTCAAAGAGTGAATAGAATTAACCCTCACAAATTTTTGAAACACTCAGCTTTAAACCTCTGCCCTCATTAATTCAGCAAAGCAATTCTCGTTCAAAATTTGAAGAAGTGCTGTTCTTGCAATCCATGATTAAACTTAGCATTAAAAATATTGAAAGAATAAACTCTTTGAATAATATGGTTAAATCTAGCATGATCTCAAGTTTCGGTTTCTCAACTGTTGTAATCATAATTATTGTAATTGTCATCACCAAGAAGAGAACAATTATAGTAAAGTCCGAAATTACCATACAAAACCACCAATATCTTGAACACACCAAAGAACCAAAAACTAAAACAAAAATCACTAAACATAAGAAACTTAACGACATATCATACTTTTATATTTTCTGACAACAACACTGTTTTTTGCCTCTTCGAAAATGTCTGGATTTGTGTTAAATAAGCAGCATTTGCGGGAAATGTGGTTTTTTTTTTAATGGGAAGAAAAGTGCAGCTGAATGCTTGAGCAAAGCATTAAACGAATCAAAATTTTGCTTTACGGAAACAAAGGCGACGATTAGGAAGAGTTGTCATCACAAGACCTTAATTTGTAAGACAGATTTAAATTTCTGAGGGGTGTAAAGGTCTTCACGAAGGGATAATAGATGGGATTATGACACAACTGTGACAGTGTTGTTATTAGTCAACGATAAATCCAATGACCAGTGAAGGTAATTTAGTACAAAACTCATTTGGAAAAAAAGTATATCAAGCATGCTATCAACGAATTCATGGTGTTCCAACGAAACATAGTAGCTTGAAGGCCCGAAGAAGAACCAGGAAATATTAAGTACATTAAAATCACGCCAAAAAAATAACAATTTCGCAATTCTATAATCAGCATTTTTGCGTGGGACGATCGACGGGGCTTTCTATAGACAACAACTGATACGATTGAACCGTGCGATTGAAGAAAAACGACCGCCAAGGGCAATGAGACATGACTCATTAATCTTTCTCCTCCTGAAACACACTGCTCCAATTAGGTAGAGGAAAGGAAAATTGGGCTGTCAGCTCCGAAAAGATGCCGGCGCCCGTACCTTCTTCCGTCTTGGAGCCGTCTGTATAGATTGAAAGCCCATCTTGCTTAATGGCGTTACCCCGCATCCAATCATTTCTCTCCGGGAATCTAATACTGAAAGATTTCTTCCATTTTAGTTCCGGCACACAGTAGTCACTTTCTGCTCCCTATAAATTAGTTATAGTGATAAAATTACTTTTTCGTGTTAAAATAACTTAAAGTAGAAAGAACGTTATCTTCGACTATGCCGATTGAGCTGGTTCCGACAAATGTACTGCGTTTATCTTGGAAACTGATAGTGTCCAAGTTTCAGTTTGATAGGACCAAAATCAAAAAGTTTTTCTAATAAGAACATTAATTCAAATGGGTGGTTTGTATGGGAGGTACGCCCCCTAGTGGTCCAATTCGGCTGGTTCCGACAAATGTACTGCGTATGGTAAAAAGAAAGGTTCGTGCAAAATTTCAGCTCTCTAGCTTTTAAACTGAGGGACTAGTTTGCATACATACATGGACATGGCTTAATCAATTCGTCTAATGGAGCTGATCAAGAATATACAATATATATTATTACTTTATGGGGTTTTTTTTTTTTTGTTTCCTTCTGCCTGTTACAATCTTCATGACAAACTTATAATACTATTCACTCCCGTGAAGAGTATAAAAATGGAGAGCCTCGTTTTTGATCTCATCTAATGTAGACATAAGCGCGCATAATTGTTAGCCATTTATATTCAATTTGTGTGTGTACATTTAAAAGCTATCATTAATTAATAGTACAGTTACAAATATGAAACCAACTTGAAAAAAGTCCAAATATGTGCAAACAGAACACTAACTCTTCTGCAACAACAATATTCCTCCATTAAAGTTAGTTGGGAATAAAAAATGAATAAGCGAACACAATGCTATAATTACCAACTCTTTGTCCACTGTTGCATCGTAAGAACTTCTTCATCCTACCTGTTCCGCCAATTTGGTATCATTTCTATGATCAAGATCAGGCAAGCATATGTTCTCCAACTGGTACAAGGACTTTAAGCGAATGGGTAGTAGGCTGAGACCGCTTCAAGCCAAATGCCCGTGGTGCCAGAAAATACCTCTGGTCAGGCAGCGTAACCAAGTTACTACCAGTAGAGCTCCATGAAGCTCAGGGACTAGTTACCCTGGGGGGGACACTAACCCAACCCACATTCACACACACACATAACGGACAGTCTCAGGCTACAATCGGACGACGTCTCAAAAATACTGCACTTGCAAACCCATTTAATCTCCTAACTCTATCCCTATTGGAGAGCACCTCACTAAAATCAAAACCCCCATTAATACTCAGAATACCTAACTCATTCATATCCCTTAAATCATCACACAGAGAACATGTTGCCATGTCTCGTCCGTCGAGCCACAAGGGAATTTCGCACTATCATTTAGGCCCCTTGAATGCAAAAAAGCATTAAGGGAACCATGACCAGTCAACAGGAATCCGAAGCAAAGGTTAAAACCAAAGTCCGGTCGACCGCCAACAAATGTGACATCCTGAATAAACCTGTATGTTACCCGCCCACACACAGAACTGTCCCATCTGATTTGCCAATCAGACAGGAAACACTCATTCAACATTCTCTTACACACACTACGGCAATGGTAATCCTCTCCTGATCTTGAAGTCAATGGCTCTTCGCCTGACCTCCAGACCAAGACGAACCACACCAAGGAAAATCTGTAAAGCCTCAGTGGAGACAGTGCAACATACCGACGAGATGGTACTTGCGGAGTGGCATACTCTGCATCTTCATATATGTTCTCCTCAAGAAGGCCTGAGGCATCATCAATATCCTCCGCGGTGGTCGGCTCGATGTTGAGGCTGATATGAAAAAATGCTTCCAAAGTATATAAATATATATACGATAATGAATAGAAAAGAAAAATCAAAAAGTGATCTTCACTTTCAGTAGAACGCAGTTTGCCCGTACATGCAGTACGGGTTGGCAGCATTGCTATTAATAAGTTGTTTTACATTTCTGGTATTTCATCTTTGCTTCCCGTTGCCCATTATTTTGAACAAACGGATAGACACATAAAAATTCCAATGACTTATCAAACGAAGAACAATGCACACCTCCCTGGTCTTCTCATTAGTATTATTGTATTGTAGAGTCCTTTAATTTATTTAAAACAAACTAACATATTATCTGAAGTTTTTAAAACAGACTAGATTGATTTTAAAATGTCTAAGTTTAATATGCAAAATTTGACCCACCAATTTCTTGACAACAGCGCCACATGTCGGATGCAAAAGTATCCTATGTGTAGGGCAGGAACCAACCATACAAATACACAAAATTTCATTGCAATCAGATAAACGTTATGGCCGGAAATAAGACTCGAACAAACAAATTTATTTTTTAATAATTAGGTGAAAATGCGAGTTTAATACAAATTGAATAAAATTAAAATATAATTGCGACAGTACCAACAAGTGCCACATTTTGTTAGAATACAACAAAATAAGAAAAAAACGAATTAAATTTGTAAGAACGGCGACAACAACGACAACGGCAACAAAATGTTTTATAAAATTACTAAGGCAACAACAAAAATTCGTCTTAAAAAAACAGAACAAAACCATAAGCGACCACAAACATGTTTTAAACACATAATAATATCATCACCATTGTTGTTATTAACAAAAGGATTAATGCAAGAACAGATTCAACAACAGCAACATCGACACCGACATTTTCAACGAAGTTTCCTCCTTATTGGATTAATATTAACAACATATTGCGCAAAGGTAAGAACTTTTGAACAAAACAAAATGAAGAAACTTTATAATATCATTTATTCGTTGCTTTGGTGAAATGTATACCACTACCAATAGCACCTTCTGTCCATTACACCTTGACACGGTACTACATTGCTTACTGTTGTATGTTGTATCAAGCATCCAACGGCAAATCGCAATTGTCGTCCGTCATCGTGATTGTTTCAACCGCACTGTTCAACGATAAAGAAAAAAATGAGAAAATGTCGGTCAACATAGTTGGATGCTTGGTATAACATACATATACGCATGTTGGACAAGCAATGTAGTACCGTGCCTAGGTGCCTTTATGATCCGTTTGTTATACGTCATGATTTCCAAAATACAGTCGAATGCTATTAGGACTCTGCACGTGTTTTCATTTTATTTCGCTCGCAAGTCAAAGAGTTTCAATCACATTTTATCACATCATCACAACCAAACGATACTTGGCAATACACCTTAACTTATTTTGCATTGACTATTTCATTCTTCTCTCTTCCTCGCCGTGCAATTTTCCGATTTATAAATCTTTATTGTTAAGCTTTAATTTGCTGTAGATACTAAATTTAAGGAAAAAAACAAAACAAAAAAAATTTCGCGTGTGCCATCGTACACCCGATAGAAGTGACACTTCTTAAAAACTGACAGAAAGAACTCATCTCAAAGTCTGTCTGTCTGTCCGTCTGTATATTGCTTTTGGTTTCTTTGGCGGGTCTAATTGTTGTTGCTTTGTTTACGTTTGCCGTCTTTACCCTCTTGCACATAAATTAGATCATCGACGAGCTTCTGTGTGTTTCTCGTTCTCTTTTCTTCGTACATTCGCTTGTTTTTGTACAACTCACAAGCTATTTGCTTGCGTGTTATATTATAAACAGCAAGATTGTATTTAAAACTGTTGGGAGTACGTACACATTAGTTCGGTCCGTTTTCAAAAGATGGCTCCACCTGCAAGTTGTGGCCTATTTTGGAAGCGATTACCTATTCCATTGAAAAGGTTTGAAATCTGTCAACAATAATTAGTGTACATCAGCGTCTGTTTCTGACAACACCGATTTTGCCTCTTCGAAAATGTCCGGATTTGTGTTAAATAGGCAGCATTTGCGGGCGGTTTTGATTTTCTTTTTTTAATGGGAAGAAAAGTGCAGGTGAAGCCCATCGAATGTTTGAGGAAGTTTATGGTGAATCTGCTCCGACGGATAAGTCATGCAGAGAGTGGTTTCGACGCTTCAAAAGTGGTAATGAAAAAGTTTGAAGATGAGAAATTGTAGGCTTTACTGAATCAAGATCCCTGCCAAACGCAAACTGAACTCGCAGAATCCATTAATGCGGAACGTTATCGACTACAACTAATGCGTTTAAGCCGTGCATTACGTGAAAAACGGCCAGAAACGGCCGAAAGGCATGACAATGTGATTTTGCAACATGACAACGCTCGGCCCCACGTAACTGTAAAGGTCAAAAATTACCTGGAAACGCTGAAATAGCAGGTCTTACCCCACCCGCCGTATTCTTCAGACCTTGCTCCTTGCGAATACTGGATTTTTCGACGGATGCAAAACGATTTAGGGGGTCACTGGTTCGGTTCAATGGTTGGGTCGAGGTCAGAGAGGACTGATTTTTTAGAGGTGTTATTTGAAAATTGCCAGAGAGATGGGAAAAAGTAGTCGCTTCCGTCGGACAAATTTTTGAATGATGTATTTTTTACCTTTTTTCAAAAAAAAAAAACACTTTTTTGAACACAAAAAAATGGACCGAATTAATTTGTACTCCCAATAACAACCTAGCTTATGAAATATAGCAATGGCAACTAGTGACCTTCAGCTAAGCAATAAAATAATTTCTTTTTTTAATAAGAAAACACAGCGTCTAGCACTGACGTAGTATAGGCAACCGTCTAAGTGGGCAACAAAAACAAGGAAAAGATTAAAGGTGTCGTTCTTCAAATCGTTGTTGTTGTTGGTTGATGCGTTCCCCATCGACTATATCAAATTTCGTTCATGAAGTGGAAAGCTTTTAATATTTACTACTCTTTGAAGGCAGCGAGTGAGTGCACACAATGCATGTGCGGCGGCAAAAAACCATGACAAACGACAATAAAATACCTAAATAATATGTCATTCACTAGCAACAACACTTCCAAACCTAAATATTTTATTGTGTTTTCCTTTTTGATCCTTTTGATGATGTTTCCGTAATAACCAAATTCCGTTCATTTTTTTTTTTGTCCGCACACAGCACACTCGTCCATTCACAACAATGTTTTCATAATAAATGGTTTTCAAATGCAAAAATGAGAGAGTGATTTGAAAAAAAAAACAAAACTTTTTGATTTTATGCAAGCAGGTTGATCAAACGCACAAACACCCACACCCCCTTCGACAAGTCAAATAGCTTTCGGCCTTCCAAAAAGAGAGCGATTTGAACAACGATTTGATGTGTGCATGGCTACCTTAAGTTGTTGTAGTTGATAGACGGTCGTCTATGCCTTCCTTAGTATTAGGCTGTGGTTAGACGGCTGCAACAGATGGTCAGTATGTTGCGAAAATTTTCTCATTGCTGCCAAGTTTTTGTTCAGAATTTGCCCATTATTGCCAAAGTTTTGGTAATTTTCAGTACTTTTCGATTGACTTCCGCTTTTTTATGTTGCAGGAAATATTTGCATACACTGAAAATTCTTCTAAATCATGTATTTTCCATATATTTTTAGATATAATTTCTAACAAGAAGCTGAAACGGTCAATTTGTTTGTACAAAAAAAAAAAAAAAAAAAAAAAACAGACGCCCCTATATATGTTTAATGGCCTTTTTACAGTCGAGAATAAGCTGCTTCAATATATAAGCAGGTCAAAAGTGAATAATAACAACAGAGAAATTAACAAAATTGAGGGGTTGTTGCAAAACAAAAATTAGTTTTGAACTGCTCACTCAGGGGAAGTTACCGTGCAAGCACTTTCTTTTCTCTTTGACTGTACTTGTGGTCTGTTTAACGTTTCGCAATTTCTGCCTTTTTGTTGCGCAAAACACAAAACAGTTGATTTCAGTTAATTTAAAATTGTAAACGCTTTGTTAAAATTTCATTAAACTACGCAGCGGGATTGTAAAAGGGAGTTGCAAGAGCTGTTTGCATACACTGCAAATTGCTAAGTCATGCAGTTTCCACAAATTTTACGTTATTTTATTTCCGTAATCGGGCATCGTGGATTATCGATTATAGACTAAAATACCATCAAATTTTAAACCGTGCGTGTTATGTCCAAATTCCATAACCTCGCTTCGAACAACTATGCTGATGCGGACGATATCAGCATAATTGTTCAGAAGTGTAGGAAACATGACGCCACCGAATTAAGATTGTTTCTTCGCATAAACAACGAAAGCGAAGCCTACGCTGACGTTGTTTATGCTTAGTAAACAATAGGAAAAGTATAAAAGAAAAGGCATTTGCATATGCCAATACAGTTTGTGAAAAGTCATAAGACATTCACTTAAAACAGTCAAATAAAACAATAAACTAAAGTTAGGTTGTTTTAATACATAATTTGCGCGCAACGTTTCATCTACGTAGAATCATTTTTTTATTTATCATAATTAAATCTAATATATAATACTAAACTTAATACTAATTTTAACGAGTAACTAGCTGCTGGGGCCTACGACTCGCGATTTCATAATAGTTTGTAAGGGATTTAATGTAAAATAATAATGTAATAATGTAATGATTAAATTGTAAGGTTTGATTTTTTACAGAAATTATGTATGTTGGAGATATTTAATGGTGAAGGAGTATTTAAAAGTTGGGATGGGGATATGGAACCAAAAAGGGAGACCCTTAGGCTCTCCAAATGTTGGCAGGAGTCAAGTAGATGTTTTGCGGTGAGATCAGTTCCGCAAAACGGGCATGGTGGACGAACTGAAGCTTTGAGGAGATTTTGGTGCGTGATTTGAGTGTGTCCAATACGCAGACGAATGAAAACTGTGCATGCCCGTCTGGATGAGTTTGTAGGAAGATCGATTTTGTCGCAATTTGGGTTGATGGAAGAGTACTCGTGGAGGAACTGTCCCCATCCTGTCAACTTCTTCATATGCAGATGACGAGTAACCGGGTTTTTTAAATCTCTGGAGCTGGTTGGTGTGAAGACGTATGTTGGGGCAGAGCTGATGTGCCGGGCTGCCTCATCAGCGCATTCATTTCCCCAAATACCTTGGTGGCTGGGAACCCAAAGAATGGTGATTTTTTGGTGGTGTATTGTGCAAATTTTCTGGATTTCCCGAATTGTGTGATCGTTATGCTCTCGATTTTGTATGGCTAATATCGAGGATAGGCTGTCTGAGCATATAGCGAATTTCCCGTTTTGTTTTATAACAAATTGGCAGGCCTTTAGTAGGGCAAAGGCTTCGGCGGTGAATATAGAATTATAAGGTGGGAGGGACCCCCCAACTATGATCTTTTCCGAATTGTCGACAACAGCGAATGCAATATTATGTTGTGTTTTTGACCCATCTGTGTAGAGCCAATTTATATCCCCGAGCTTTTCTTTCAGCGCTAGAAATCTCGCCAGGTATTCTGAGCTGGTAGTATTGTTTTTGGCTGCTACATGCAGACTGGTATTGATGTTGGGCTGATACCGAGCCCAATCTGGCTTGGGCTTTACAAAGTTGGAAGGTTGGGGTGGTGGCAATTCCAGTTCCGTACTATACTTGACGCATCGTCTGATAGTAGAAATGCATTTATATTGCCGCTTTTGTTTGAAGATGCCGACAAAAGCCTTTGCTAGCAGTGGATTGGGTGTCGTGTAGAGCTTGGGAATTAGCTGCATCGTGGTTTCCACAATCCTTTCCTCAATGCTGGGTAGCCCGGCATCTGCTAGGATACAGGCAGTGGGAGATGTGGGGAAAGCGTTGATCGATCTGCGAACAGCTGCGCGATATGGTGGATGTATTTTTTTCATATGGGACTTAGCACACCATCCAAAGATAGGGAGACCATAGTCGATTTTGGAGAGCATAAGGGCCCGGGTGATGTTTACGAGGGTGTTTATGTGGACATTGGAGTATTTGGAACTTAAAAATTTAATAATGTTTAATCTAGATTCTAATTGCTTTCTTAAAATAATACATTGTTGCTTAAAAAGTAGTTTGGAGTCAAAAGTTATGCCAAGTATTTTTAGTTGTTTAACAACTTTAATGCATTTGTTGTTTAGGTACATATCCGGAAAGTTACATCTGTGTTTCCGGCATATGTGCAAAAGTTGACATTTATCGATGGATAAAGATGCTCCCGAGTAGGCTCCCCATGATTCTAAATCATTTAGGATATTATAGAATACGTTCTTCACAGTATCAGTATTTCTGATTTTAGTATAGAAGATGGCGTCATCGGCGTAGATAGAAACGTTAATGTTTTTATACCTGGAGAGAATGGAGTTAATTTGCTCAAACGCTACTGTAAATAAAACCACTGAAAGTGGAGAACCCTGGGGGATGCCATTCATCAGTTTGTGGGTGTTAGAGATGATGTTGTTGACTCTAACCCTGAAGGTACGATTGGTCATAAAAGCCCTTATAAGGTTATAAAGCCTTGGACCAATTCCCCAAAGTTCAAGCCGATTGAGCACTGCATGTAGCCCCACGCGATCAAAGGCCCTTTCAAAATCAGTCGCCAAGAGGGAGACATGATTTTTTGACGAAAGGGCATCCGACACGAAGTGTTGAATACGCAATAAAGCGTCCATAGTACTGTGTTGCTTTTTAAATGCTACCTGGTTGTGGGAAATTAGGTTATTTCGGGAAATGAACCACATTAACCTACGAGCGATTATTTTTTCAAAAGTTTTACTAAGGCAGGATAATAGAGAATTTGGACGGTCTGTTTTGTATTTAGGCAAAGGTGGCGTTTTGTCTGGGGAAAAGTTAGAGGCAAACGTAAGTGTGATTGGGTAATGATCGCTGCCATGTAGGGTGTTAAATATGGACCATGTGCATCTGTGGGCAATATTTGAGGATACTAGTGTAATATCAACATGGGTAAAAGTACTTTGGGAAGAATAGTGAGTAGGGGAACCATTATTAAGCAGAACCAAGTTGGCAGTAGTGATGACTCGCTCAATGTTTCTGCCACGTGAGTTGACCAGGTTAGAACCCCATAAGGGGCTCCAAGAATTAAAATCACCTAACATTATTATTGGTCCCTTAACTTGCTGGAGAGTGTTTATTAAATCGTTAGTTGAGAAGTTTTGATGGGGGGGATATAAGTGTTTATGATTGTGATAGGGCTGTTTAGGTTCAGCTGTAGGGCAGAGCAGAGAAGGTTGGAGTTTATTATGTTATGCTTATGGGGGATGTGACGTTTAATAAGCACGCCTATCCCTTGTTTGGCTGATGTGTTATGAGGATGATTGTAAAAGTAGCCTATATATGCCTTGGGGCAGATAAAGTTTGTAAAATTATGAGGCAAGTGGGTCTCTTGCAAACATAAAACATCAGGTGAGTGATCATTTATAAGTAATGAAAGTTCATTATAGTTGTTGAAAATGCCATTAATATTCCATTGTAAAATTTTAATAGACATTGCAAAGGTAAAGTAGGGATGTTTTATGTTTCCAAGATGAATTGAAGCAATGGAAGGGGGCTTGACTACAAGTCAGGTTCTCCCATTGATTCGTCAGAATCAGGAAATTGGATAGAAGTGTTTGATATTGAGTCAAGTGAGGGGATTGAGTCGGTTATGAAGATTGAGTTTTTTTGTTTTGTTTGTTTAATAGATTTGTAATTGGATGCTAACGCATCAGAGGTATTTTTGAGTGTTGTTGTAGTTGTGTTGTTTTGCGTTTTTGTTGAAGTTGAAGGTTTAGAAGAATCAGGGAAACCAGTGTGGACTGCTGGGGGAAGAGGGGAATGGGGAACGGTGCTGATAAGCTTATTTAAATTATTCTGTTTATGAACAGTATTGATGGGTCTATAGTTTGTGGAATTGTTGGCTGCGGGGGGCAGAGAGACGTCAGAAGCAGCGATAGCCGCGAAGCTAGCATGTGCGCTAACAGTAGTAGAAAATTGTTGTTGTTTAAGCATTATCTTTGCTTCTCTCATGCTGCACTTCTTTTTAGTTTTTATTTTCAGCAGTTCCCTTTGTGCTTGATATTTCGGGCAGGACGGTGAGGAGGCGGGATGATCCCCGTTACAATTAGCGCAACTAGTGCGTGTGCATTGATCGGGTGTGTGGGGAGGAAGATTACAGTTTGCGCAAGTGGCAGAATTCTTGCAGAGTTTTGCAGTGTGACCCAAAAGTTGGCAGGTCTTGCATCTCATCGGGTTGGGGATGTACTCCCTGACCTTGACGGAATGCCAAGAAATGTCAAGTTTACTAGGTAAGTTATATAGATCAAAAGTGATAAGTATAACGCCAGTAGGTTTTGGGGTTCCTTCTGTGTTTCGGGTGAATTTGAAGATGGAGTGAACATTTTGCGACTTTAATTCGTCAACAATTTCGGATTCAGGGATGTTATTTAGATAAGGGGCATATATACTGCCCTTTACGAAGTTAAGACTTTCATGCAGTTTGCATTCAATGTCGCAAAGACCAGGCAATGTTTTAAGAATTTATCACCTACAATCTTGTTTTTTACCAGCATTAACAAATTACCATCTCGGAGGGTCGAGATCGATACTATGTCTTTGCTGATAAGGTTTAAGGCACGATGTACTGCGAAGCACGAAAATTCGGAAATGGGTTTTTCGGTATTTTTGGAGGCAATGATTATAAATTTGGGGTTTTGTTGGGTAATTTCAGGTAGATTGGGGAAATCGTCGGGAATTTTCTGGAATTGTCTCTTTTTTTTTGCTTTGGGGCTAACGCTAAGAATGTCAAAGCGATTATCCCCAAGATTGGGAGGCCCAGGGGCCATGATTACCAAAAAAATTTGCAACCACACACAAAAGTAATATGCACACGTACGCGGTAGGGGATAAGAAAAAGAGAAATAATGTGATAATTAGATATCAGTTGAGGATGATCACAAAAGCAAAACTAATTCTTGATAA
The DNA here is from genome assembly GCA_037043295.1 of Amiota minor. Lineage (NCBI taxonomy): Eukaryota > Metazoa > Arthropoda > Insecta > Diptera > Drosophilidae > Amiota > Amiota minor. The sequence goes on along the minus strand of JBAMAW010002158.1, from coordinate 23,678 downwards.
CAAATAACTGATAACTGGGAAGCACTGACGTCCGCACTCGAAAAGAGATAGTCGGTGACTGTACGTAGAATCAAAATGGCAATATAACAATAAATTCACAGTTCGCCACCCAGACTTTACTATCATTTCGACAATCAATTATATTGAAAATTACGACACAGTAATTTTTTTTTTTTTGTATGGAGCAGTGGTTATTTATAAGTGTTGCCTCGCTGCCGAAACAGGTGGCAACTCTGGACAACAAGTTGGTAACGCTTATTGAATTCACCTGTGTTGCTGCAATACAATACACACATACAAAACATTGATTACAATAACCATCATTTTCCCTGTGGTTGTAATGAATACACGGTTTTCGGTCAGGGTTTTTGGAACACAGGTTACTGTGGATTATGTCTCAATATCATGAGACTATGCTTCCGCTGTGGTAAGTTTGCTACCTTTTCCGATCCTGCAGCTGAAGGCAGCACATTTTGGAAAAACCCCACCTAGAAAATATAAAACATGTTTTTAATTTCTCTACTATTCTATTCTTTATCTTACTTACTTTTATCAAAACTTTTTTAAATAGTTTCAACTTTTGCAAAATCCCAAGCAAACAACAAAAGATGCTACTTCATTTCTAACCTATGTTCGCGTGTTGTTTTTTTTGTTTTTTTTTTTTGTGAAGCACATTGAGGACGTGGAAACTGTCCCACTTCTGATGATAGAAAGCTTCAATTCACCCACACAAGCCGAATTAACCAAAAACGTCAGCAAACTGTTATTATAAATAATTGCTATACAATACTGAATCATTCCTAATATTGGCGACAAATCTATACTAAGATTGCCAATCTCTCTCTCTCTCTCTACACTATTCTGTCCTCTTTTCAGGTATTTTTAAACAACCAAAAGAACGTGAAAGAGAGCGAATCTTTAGTGTTCAACAACGCTCAACAAAACCCAGAGCTGCCACGCTGATCAACAACAACAGCTGTTGGCCTACTGGTTTTGTTGTTCCGCTCTAACAGATATAACAGGATCTAATTGGCAAGGCGAGTTTTCATAGCTCAAAGACTTCTTCAAAGAAATAACAGGAAGAATTTTAATTGTTAATTGTTGTGGGCGATTTTAATCTACGAATTGAACAACTACAACAACAAACGAATCTAAACACATAGATTAAATTTTAATGCAGATTACGTAAACAGGAATTCAAAAAACATGATAACAAATAGCAAATGGAACGGCTCTCACTGAGTTCTATGGATATTTGTTACTGTATGTAAGAAAGCAAGGGGATCAAGTTGGTTAATTAACTTTTATGAACGCGATCGAAGCTCGGTAAATGACCTGACCTATGCTCAGGTTTATATAAAACTAGCGTTAACCGGCGTGCGTTGCTACATCCCCTATGCGTTTATTGGGTGTTTCTTATAAAAAGCTTTGTTGTAAAATGTGTAATTAATAATTTACAATATATTTTAATATTCTAAGGAACTTTAAGAATCATTTGTTCTTTAAAAAAAAATCGGTTCAGTATATTTTGCACCAAATAAAAAAAAAATTTAAAAATGGCAAAGAGTATCTATATCTGGACAACAGCGCTACCTACCGGATCCAAATGTAGCAAAGAATCCGACTGTAACTCCATGAGTACAACAAAAAAAACGAAATCATCAAAATTGGTCCAGCCGTTCTCGAGTTTTGCGGGGTCACACTATTTTTTGAGTGTATTTTTATATATGTAGATGATCACCCGTAAGAAGAAAGTGAAGTGGTTCAGGTGGAGGGAGAATTTCTTCTAATTTGACTTTTCCTTGTAAGCAACACATGCCTTTCAATTCGTCCTTGAATTTCAATGCCAAGCAATGTTCACACACTACTGACGTAGTACCTATTGATACTATACGATCGTCCTTGTAAGAAATCGAAGGATCGTAATTCATGGCAAAATTTTCTTTATTTACCCATGAATTAGTAACTCGTGCTGATGATTCTCTCTCTCTCTCTCAGCTCCTATATCTATCCCTAGCCTGACTGAGGCGAGCCTCACGTTCCGTTGACGATTCTTCATCTCTTGCTGAACGTACTCTTTTGGCATTCACTGTACAACGACCTATGTTCGAACGACGACGTCTTCCAGACATGACTTTATAATTTCTTGATAGTAATAATTAGACTTAAATAAAAAAAATCTAAAATCGCATTTGAAGAAACTTTGCTGTGTAAATAATGAGAACCTGTAATATTGTAGTGACAGTAAATGCTTTTTCCATGAATTATAACACTATGCCAACTACATTAATTTTAAAGATAGGCATATAGGTATATGTATAGTGAAAATAACAGTATTTCTCCACTATTTAATGGATGTTATTATAAATATAAACCTTCCTCTTCAATCACTCTATCTATTAAAAAAAACCGCATCTAAATAAATACGTTGCGTAGTTTTAAAGATTTAAGCAAACAGAGGAAAAAAGCGACTTTGTTTTATAATATATATAGATAGATATAGATATACACTTGTCGATTACTATTAAGTTGCTGGTAACCTTCAACTTAGAAGGTCATTAGCGTCGAGCCCTTTAAACCGCGTCGGCTCACACGCTGAGTGAGGACTGCCGCCATGTGGCTTGGATGGCTTGTAGTCTTTGTTGATGATGATTTGTGCATTGCAGGATTAAGTCGTGTACGGTGGGCATCTTTAGGTCTCTCTGCAAAATGGCATTGCGTCAAACCAAGTAGCCCCAGTTATGCGCCGAAGTGCTTTGGCAGGCCTGAACAGCAGCAGTACCACCGTTTTGAATTGCGTAAAGCCAAACAGGGGCCACTACTTGTCTGTGAATTATCCTCTTGTTGTTAGCGACAATTTACCTGACGGCAGTAGCAACCAATCAAGCATACGCAACTTTGCATAACACCATGAGGTAATGGTTTTAATATGAGCTCGCCATGTGAAGCGCTTGTCTAGGATTAGTCCGAGGTAACGGACGTGGTCCACCTGTGGATTGATGTTGAAGTCATAGTTGAAAACTGTACAAGTGCCACGCCTCAATGTGAACACGCAGTTTGCCGATTCTCTGCGTTTATTCAGAATCTTTGCAAGAAATCCTGTAGTATCTCTGAAGCTTCTTGGGCCGGGAAAGAGTTAACTAGGACGGCTGTGTGTTCCGCATGTGTGGTAATAGTAGCTTTATCTAAGTCAATTTTTGGAATGTCTGCCGTATGTAGCGAGTAAAGAACGGGTGCTAATACACTGTCTTGCGGCACGAAAGCTCTGATCTTTCTTACTGATGACTTGTCGCGCACGTTGACAAAAAATGTTCGACCACATAGATAGCTTTGTAGTAGGGAGTGCTATTTAGGTAGGACGAGGCATATAATCTTGTGAAGAAGACCGTCAATCTATACCCTGTAAAAGATTTGCTTAACGTCTAAGAAGACCGCGGAGAAATATTGTTTTAGCTCAAACGCAGTGAAAATGTGCTGAACAACATGTTCTGACGTTCAATGATGTGCCCTAAATCCAAATTGGTGGTTAGGTAAGGCTCTCTGGATATCCCGTACTTCCATCATTCTGCTCAAAAATATTCTACCGAATGTCTTGGAGTATGTGAGGAGTAGACTTATCGGTCTATAAGAAGTGATAATGTTTTCTTGTTTACGAGGTTTAGGAATCATTACGATCGATGCGCACTTCCACTGAGTAGGGAAGTGGCAGATATGTAATATAGCATTAAACAGAGTTACCATAAACAGTACATCCCTACAAGGGAGGGATACGGCCTTCTGTCGTTTCCTTGATCTGTGCGGTATCAGCGAGGTGCAGGGGCATGAGTCTGTTCTCCAATTCTTTTGCAAACTCATCCCTTTCAGTCTCACTGCTATACCACTTATTTCTTGTATCTTTAATCAGGGCATGTGTGGCTGTTTTACACATTTGGAGGCCCTCCATAGGTTAAAAGTGACTTTTTGGACCGCGTCAGCCACAGGTTGTCAAACTTTTCAGCTGTGATTTTATTCAGAAGCTGTGTCAGCTCGTTTGACGCTTTCTTCCAGGGGCATCCTTGTCACGGATGTTTCGACTTTTATTGTAGTGCCGTCATGGACTACTCTTGTATCTCAGCAATTGCAGAACCTCTGGTTTTAAAATGGCCAGACGTGGGTTGGGACAATGAAGTACCAGTGTTTACGTGCTCACCTATCTGTGAAGACTTAAGAACACGGAGCACATGGATTGATGAACGTCAATCAACGTCCCCTTGGATATATATCCGCAGGTACCAAATTCGAGTCATATTTATTTTGGTAAGTATGAGTCCCTCCTTGGTGGGGAGCGAGACCCATCTTAAACCTCTGCTGCTCTCTGGGTCACAGCACCCGGTTGTATAACGCAACTCCACGTCGAGTTATTACTCTACCCGCATTTGGGTATTGAACCACAGCCACCACGATACTCCCACAAGGGGGCCGTACCCGCTGGCCAGGCCGGAATTAAGTTCCGTGGGCTCCTGACCACCCGTGGTACCAGAAAATAGGCTCTGGTCAGACTTCGTACCAATTCGAACTCCAAAAAATTCATGGGTTGGTGGCCCAAATTTGAACATAGCTCTCTGGAATAGCATGGAGGTTGGTGGCCCACAGATGGCACAGTATAAAGCTATACTCATGGATATAGCTTCCTCACTGTTGGGAGCGAGCTTTATTCCTACCTGTTCCGCCAATTTGGTATCATTTCTATGATCAAGATCAGGCAAGCATATGTTCTCCAACTGGTACAAGGACTTTAAGCGAATGGGTAGTAGGCTGAGACCGCTTCAAGCCAAATGCCCGTGGTGCCAGAAAATACCTCTGGTCAGGCAGCGTAACCAAGTTACTACCAGTAGAGCTCCATGAAGCTCAGGGACTAGTTACCCTGGGGGGGACATTAACCCAACCCACATTCACACACACACATAACGGACAGTCTCAGGCTACAATCGGACGACGTCTCAAAAATACTGCACTTGCAAACCCATTTAATCTCCTAACTCTATCCCTATTGGAGAGCACCTCACTAAAATCAAAACCCCCATTAATACTCAGAATACCTAACTCATTCATATCCTTAAATCATCACACAGAGAACATGTTCCCATGTCTCGTCCGTCAAGCCACAAGGGCATTTCGCACTGTTATTTAGGCCCCTTGAATGCAAAAAAGCATTAAGGGAACCATGACCAGTCAACAGGAATCCGAAGCAAAGGTTAAAACCAAAGTCCGGTCGACCGCCAACAAATGTGACATCCTGAATAAACCTATATGTTACCCGCCCACACACAGAACTGTCCCATCTGATTTGCCAATCAGACAGGAAACACAAACATGTTTTAAACGCATAATAATAACATCACAATTTTTTTTTTATTAACAAAAGGATTAATGCAAGAACAGATTCAACAAAAGCAACATCGACACCGACATTTTCAACGAAGTTTCCTCCTTATTGGTTTAATATTAACTACATATTGCGCAAAGGTAAGAACTTTTTAAAGAAGAAAAACTGGGGGGATTTATGAACGTCGTAAAATATCGAAATTCGTAGTTTCGTAAATTTCGCGTCGGGGGAGGGTGAGGTATCCGCCTATACAAACCCACCATGAAAATTTAGGTTCTTATTAGAAAAACTATTTTGTTTTTTGGACTGTTGAAATGAAATTTAGACACTACAAGTTTCTGACATAGGCGCTGTACATTTGTTGGAATCAGCCAAATCGGACCGCAAGGGAGAGTAACTTCCATACAAGCCCCAATCTGGTACGGAACCCTCCGTGTACGAGTCTGACTTGCACTTGGCCCATTTTGTTTTTTCTTTTTAAATTATTTTTTATTGATTCAAATCACGAAGATGTGTAAAAAAAAAAAATAAAAAAAATAAAATTTTTAGAATCCATTCACTTTAGCTCGATGTGGCCAAACTTTCGCCCTGACTGTGGCCTTCAAACGGTTAAAAAATGAGTTGCATACTGCAAGAATATGATCTTGCGGTATTTTGATAAAATGGTCCATCGGATTGGCATCTGGCGAATTCGAAAGCCATTGTGTGGACGAATTGAAGTGTGGAACATTGCTTTTTAACCATTCTTGGCCATTCGTAGGCGAAATAAACACGATGAGTTTGAGAGTTTATGAACTGCTCAATAGCGCAATTTTTCTCATCAGAGAACACAATGTTTGGAAATTCGTCACGTTGGTGCAAGTGTAACAACTCCTTTGCTCTTTCGGGTCTGACTTTTTTTGCTTTGGTGTAAGATAATGTGCCTCTTTGAAGTTGTAATGCTTTACCTTGAGCTCATTTGGAAATATGAGTTGGTTGCTTCGCTGGAATATTTTCAGTTCTTTGGCCATTTGATTACCACTTCGACGTGGATTTCGTTCAAGTCGAGCCTTCACTTTCCGAACCATTTCAGGCAACGTTGCTGTTTTTTATTTTTCTTTGGTCAATCACCATAGCGTTTGGCAAAGCTGCTTGTATCATTATAACCATTTATGATGCGATACACAAATATTTTATTCACTTTGAGATGCCTGAGCTCACGAACAATAGCTGGTGATTTTCCACTAAAATATAACGCAATCACACTATTACGTTTGAATTCCATTTCGAATAACTTTAGTTCTATAAAACTTAGACGCAAATGCTTATGGTAGCTTGTAAACAATATAAACAGCTGTCATTGATATGAATTTGACATAGTTAGCAAGACGCGTTGCGAGATAGTTGGTAACACTTACAACGTTTTATTCGCAACAGGAAAACGGGACAAAACATATTTATTTCCTATATTTAAAAAAGGAGACCCTAGTATGGTACACAACTATAGAGGAATAGGATTTATGAATACCATCGCAAAGGTGTTCATGGATGTACTGAGTGAGCTAATCTACAAATAGCCTGGAAATTATAACGTCATAAAAGCATACTAAGCATGTTTTAGAAGGAGATACTCGACGGTGGATAACATATACAACCTGCATGTATTGTGCATATAAAATTTGCAGAAAATAAAAAAGTCTTTTGGATTTCAGGGGTGCCTTTGATAAGGTGGAGAAAAATAGAAGATATCTACAAAGACACCCAAGTACGCGGTATGGGCAGGTGATGAAAGGTCAAGCGACTTTGACACTTATTCTGGGGTAACAGTGTCTACTATCATTGTTGCTGTTTATTTTATGTGTAAACACATAACCATATCAGAGCAACAAGTCCAAATTGGTTTAATAACAGAGTTATACAGCATCACTTTGTACTCAAGTCTCAGTCCAGATTTAGAATTAATTAGCCAGTGAAGACTTTGAGCTCTTAGTTTCAAATATTTCTCTTTAGCTTCTATATACTTTCGCCAGGTGAGCCGTCTGACCAGATGAACGCCACGATAAGTTACCGTTTGAGGTCGTGGAATTGTAGTACCATTTACCGTTACTGGATAACAAATGCGTCGGTTCAATGTATAAGTAATATGTTTACATTTCCCCTCATTGACTTTAATTCTCCAGTTGGATAACCACTCCTGAAGGCTTTTAAGATGAGCATCTAAGCCTGCAGAAGCTTTAACTGGGCAATGGGAGCGACTGATTACGGCAGTGTCATCAGCAAATGTCGTAGTAACAATTTGACTACTTGTTGGAATGTCGGCAGTGAATAACATGTATAGAGTTGGTCCCAAGACACTACCTTGGAGAACTCCTGCTTTTATCCTAAATTCATTTGTAATGAAATTTTTCTGTGTTACAACAAACACTCGATGTGATATGTAGGATTGCAGCACTCTATGCATATTTTGCGGTAGTAAACATTTAATTTTGTAAATCAAACCCTCATGCCATACTCGATCAAACGCTTGTGCTACATCAAGGAATACTGCTGAGCAATATTGTCGCTGTTCAAATGCAGTTCTTATCTCCGAAGTAACTCTGTTGACTTGCTCAATCGTTCTATGTTTTGCTCGAAAACCAAATTGATGATCTGGGATTAAACTATTAGGACTATGCATTAATTTTAAAGGTTTTTTCACCAAAAATGGGGCTTTATTTCGATTTCAAAATGGATTGATACATCATTCAAAGTACTGTCCGTCGCTAGCCACAACCTTTTCCCATCTTTCTTTCAATTTCCGGATTCCGTTTCTCCAAAATTCCGGCTTCTGGGCGGCTATGAATGAATCGATCCATTTTTTGGTCTCTTCATATGAAGAGAAGCGGTGTCCAGCCAGCTTACGCTGCATCTCCCGGAACAAGTGGTAATCCGAAGGAGCAATGTCTGGGCTGTACGGCGGGTGGGGTAGCACTTCCCAGTTGAGCGTTCCAAGGTATGTTTTGACGACCTGTGCAACATGCGGCCGAGCGTTGTCATGCTGCAAAATAACCTTGTCGTGTCTTTCGACCGTTTCCGGCCGTTTTTCAAGCAATGCTCGGCTCAAACGCATCAATTGACGTCGGTAGACTTCCCCAGAGATGGTTTCGTTGGGTTGGAGCAGCTCATAGTACACCACACCCTTCTGATCCCACCAAATACAGAGCATGAGCTTCGAACCATGAATATTCGGCTTGGACGTCGATGGCGCCGGTTGGCCGGGCTTGACATAAGTTTTTTTACGCTTTGGGTTATCGTAATGGATCCACTTTTCGTCGCCAGTCACATTACGATGCAAAAAACCCTTCCGGCCAAGTCGTTCAAGCAGCAATTCGCACGTGAAAAATCGGCGTTCGACGTCTCTCGGCTTCAACTCGTATGGCACCCAATTACCTTGCTTTTGGATCATTCCCATCGCTTTGAGACGTCTGGAAATGGTTGCTTGGTCAACGTCCAACGTTTCGGCGAGCTCTTCTTGCGTTTGGCACGGGTCTTGGTCCAGCAATGCCTCCAATTCTGCGTCTTCGAACCTTTTGGGCTGGCCAGGTCGCTCCTTGTCCTCGGTATCAAAAACACCACTTTTGAAGCGTCGAAACCAGTACTCACAGGTTGAAATCGATGGAGTATGGTTCGGGTAGGCATCCAACAGCAATAGACGGGCTTGGGTGGTATTTTTCTTTAAATTGAAGCAAAAAAGCAAGGCTTCCCGCAAATTGCGTTTTGACGGCACGAAAGTTGACATACTCGGAGCACAAAAAAACTATGTTGTGTACACTTCAGCGAAATGACAGATACTGGTAAACTAAGCCTAATGATGAGGCTTTGACATGAATATAGTTACAGTATTGCCAGATGCGATACTGTTGTAAATAACGCCATCTGTGTGCAACCTTTAAAATTAATGCATAGTCCCAATATTTGTTTGTAAATGGTGATTGAGTTTGGCTTTAAGAATCTTCTCAAATAGCTTAGAAAGACATGGAAGCAGGAAGCAGACTTATAGGTCTGTATGAAGAAGGACATGTCCTATCCTTCCCGAGCTTTGGAACCATTATGATAACCGATTTCTTCTACTGCTTTGGAAAGTATGCAATTCGAAGAAAAGCATTGAAAGGACACGAGAGAAATACTATTGCTGCGTTTCGACGTTCATTTTTGGCACGAATCTATCATAACCAGTAGGTTTTTTGGGCTTCAGTTGAGTCCTTATAATACAAACAATTTCACTAGAGCTTGTTTTTAATAGAGACATATTTGCTGAATTTTTAATTGTCTGGTGAGGAAGCACAAATTTTTTAGTAGGTAGGTTAGAGTGAAGCACGTGTTCCAGATAATTGGCAAATACATTAGTCTTCTCTTCATCAGACCGTGCCTAACTTCCGGTTCTGTCTCAAATAGGTGTCCAGCTCCACAGGAGTTTTTAGCGATTTGTGCGCTTTCCAAAGTGAAAATCTAGTGTTTGTGGATGATAGGTTATAGATAAAGCGCCTTTGTGCCTCAAGTTGGTCGCTGAAAAACGCTTTAGCTAGATTTTTTGTTGCATTTTTTTTTAGCCTTTGTTTAGCAGTAGGATTTCTGTGCTGTTGCCATTCTCTTCTCAATCGTCGTTTAGAAGCAACCAGTTCTTCAATTTCCCAATTTGAGAAAGATTTTCTGCTGAACTTGTGATCAACAATCGCAGGCGTTGATACCTCAGCTGCAGCTACCAATACGGCAATTAACTCATTAACAGATTTGTCAATATCACTTTCAGAGTTGATCGCAGGTGCAATTTCTATGTGAGAACTATTATATTTTTTATATTGCAACCAATTAGTTTTATTAGATATAAGTCTATAAGGTCGATCCTCAAATATTGGAAAATTGAGTAAAACGATATCAACGGGGGAGTGATCGGAAGAAAGTTCATAATGAGTAACTGCTGATATGATGTTTCTAGGTATATTTTGTGTGATACCAAAATCGGTAATATCGGGAGTTTTTCTTAGATCCGCCGGCCAGTATGTAGGCCTACCCGGAGAAACGAAGTCTAGCTTGTTTTTACAATTTACAAGAGTGATGTAAAGTTGCCGACCTTTTGGATTTACTAAACGAGAACCCCAATAAGTGTGTTTAGCATTGTAGTCACCGGCCGCCAAAAATCGTGCTCCAAGGCTATCAAAGAAATTTTTAAACACATCTTCAGATATTGAAAATCGTGGACGACAATATACAGCAGATAAAGTCAGATTACCATGACGCATTTGCAACCGAACCGAAGTTGCTTCTAGATAACTAGATGAGTATGGCTCTAGGGTCTGGTGTTTAATACGCTTTCTTATAATAATACATGTACCATCATGAGCGTTTCCATCTGGATGATTTGTTGTATAAACTAAGTAGTCTGGTATAAAGAAGTTGTATTTTGCTAGTCAAATGAGTCTCACAGATTAAAATCAAATCTACATTGTTGTCCTCTAGATACTTCATCAGCTCTAGTTTGTGCTGTGAAACGCCATTTGCGTTCCAGTGAGTTATTTTTAAATGAGCCATTATGAGGAATTTAACTTATCCAAAATTTTCATTTGGATTTTCATCATCTCGTGAAAAGAGTTTTGCATTATTAATATTGATTGATTCAGGGTCTGTAATAAATTCACCAACAAAGATTCACTAGAACTTTGTGGTTGCAACACTGGCTCATTACACGCATTTAGAGTTGGGGTAGTTTGTGAGATTGGTTTAAACGTTTAAGCGCAGGGCACCTGCTTACGACACATTTGAAGTTAAAGGAATATTAGGTGGTGGACACATAACCGTCGTTGATTCTGTACTGTTAGCCTCACGGCTAATACGGGCGGAATTTTTTTGTGATTGCAACCGGTTCTTCAACTCCTTATATACAGGGCAACCTCTATAATTGGCTGTATGATTGGGCCCACAGTTGCTGCATTTTTTAAGATCAGGATTATCGCGACTTAGTTTACAGGTTGCGGTTTCATGCAAGTCTCCACAAGCTACGCATACTGAACGAAGGGAGCAATAAGATTTCGTGTGGCCAAATTCCTGGAAATTTGTGCATTGCACAGGATTTACTCGTTTGTGAGGCTCCTCCACAGTTACCCTACGATGAAGTAAATATTTAATGTTGTAAATGGGATGCACTTCATTTTTATTTAAATGCTGAAACTTTGGGCCAATTCAATTTTATACAATGGCTGTGGAACTTTATTTTTAATAAATATATTGATCACTACTTTGACCATAACCCCATTTTTTCCAAGGCAATCTTAATATACCTACAATCAACAGAGGGTTCAATGCTCTTAATTACAACTACCAGCCCTTTACTACTTTTTAGCTGATAGGTATTATAGTTTCTTTTAGTCTCTCTAAGGCACTTAGTTACAGAACTGTAGTTTGCTTCCGTATAAATTTGGACCTTAGTTTCTTTAATATTACCCTTGGTAATAGGGACAATATGAAAGTTATTCTTGCCAACTATTCTTTGGATAGCATCTACAAGCCTATTCGAGCTTTCTTCACGAACATATATTGGAGGAGGTTTTGCGGTTTTAGGTCTTGATGAGTTTTTGTCATCGTTTTTAGTAGGTTCATCCTTTTCAGTAAGTAGTTGGAACCTATTACTTTCTAAAATCGTTTTCTTTGCATTATTATTTTTTTGCGGGCTTAGTTTACGCTTATTGTGGATTTGTATGTATTAATTTGGAGACAGGGATGGTAGTGATGATGACAATGACACAATCACAACGGATGGTGACGGTCAGATCAAGGACGATCTGTTGAAGCCTGAAAAAGACAATAATGATATCAACGACATTTACGGCGCGAAAAGTTACGATGATCATACAAAGCCAGACAACAGCCGACGTAGGTGGTAGAGACACAACAGCAACAACGTAATGACATCAGTGTCAGCGTGTTTAAGCAAGAAGTACAACAATCAAAACGTAACAACAAAAAAAAAAAAAAAAAAAAGCAGCGACGACGATGGCAGCAAACAAAAGTAGAAATGATCCAACAATAACGAAGTAACGATGGCATTAGCAGCACAAGACAAATGTTGAGACACAAAACAACAATGTAAACACATCCGCGGCTACGTATCTAAGCAAGAAGTACAACAATCAAAACGTAACGACAAACAAAGCAGCGATGACGCTGGCTGCAAACATGAAGAAAAAGTGACCCAACAGCAACGATCCAGATCTAAATTGTAACGAAAAGCAGCAACAACGAAATGATGATCTAAAAGCAATGCAAAGCGACATTCAATGCTAAAGAGAGCAACATCGGAGTGAACAATAACGCAGAAGAAACGATGAAGAGACAAATAAAAATAACAAAATTGAAAGATTTCATGAATAGAACTGAAAACTGCAGAAATAGAGTGTGAACTGTTGAAACGCGAAAAAAAGAATATTATGAATAGCAATGCCAATACAAAAAATTCTACAAGTGATGTGCCGTTTGCAACAATTATGGAAATTTCTACCAGACTATGATGGTGGAACAAATTTCGAAGCATGGTTTATACAAATTAAGGATATTCGCGTAGTGACACCAAATTCTTTGATCCATTTTTTGGAGTAGGCAAAAATCGAAGACGATCCAAAACACGTGCAAGCAAAACAGCTGTCAAAAATAAACTAAACATTCAAAATGATAGCATAAGTGAGGGACATGAGTACCAAAATAACGCTATAAAAAAAAGGAAAATATTACGTAACCCGCGCAAATTAAAAATTCCTGATACTTTTTGAACAGACCTCGTATATAGGACATTTTTATGTTATGAATTACGAATAAACAAATATTGATCAGTTTAATTGTTGTGGATGACGAGTCAATGATCCATTCTGCGGTGTTAGGTAGAGATTTTCCAAACGCCAGCAGAGCAAAGATAGAAAATAAAAACGTGAACAAACCAAAAGAGAATACCAGTACACAAGAAAGAGAAAGTACGTGCATCAAAAGTAATAGAATAGTAAGTGAAAATCAAAGTTCATTTGGAGTAGACTTTTAAAGGCAAATGCTATCATTCGAATATGAAACTTACGTTAAGAAACAATTGCTTGTTGGCGACCAAATAAGCCATGGTGAACAACAAAAAAAATAAAAAATATTTTCAAAGTTCCATGATTTGAATGATGAAGAATGATCCGACGTCGACCGTTGCTTTTCTTCATTTCATCAAAAACTTCCGGCAAAACCGATGATTGTGTACCACTCAGAATCGACCGTTTTACATTCCATTAGTGGCACAGTTGCGATACGTACAGTTATTCCAAACAATCGTCCACGATTGAAATCCATAAACCTGCAATATACGATAGTCTTATGTGGTGCCTGAATGAACTCTTTCCGCACTATATTTCCAAGTTAATCCATCGCACGAAAATGTTCTCGATTTAAGTCCATTTTTCTAGAGATGAAATTTTCAAGTTAACAAAATGTGAACATTTAGCGTCGTATGACAAAACGTTCTAAGTACGAATATACCAAACTTCCCGATGGAAACGTCAGCCCATGCAAACTCACGATAGTGTTGCCAGAATGCAAAACTTTTGTAGTGACGAGGACTATAACTGTTCTTAATTTGTATGCAAAGAAGATAAGACAGGTCTTTTCTTTAAAATTAATGCGAAGAGTTTTTTTTTTAAGTTATAGCAACAAAACAAGCCTCTGTCTTTTCCATATGTTGAGAAAAATAACTTCAGCGAGGCTTATGGAGTACACTCTCGCGAAGATAGCAGGATCCGTTTCCATCTCAGCCTTCAAAGCGATGTTAAGAATGCCGTCAGGCCTTGAAGCTTTCTTATCTCCTTGCTTACTCAGCGCATTAAAGAGCTCCGCAGTAATAGCCTCAGGCACTTCTTCAACGTCTGCAAATGAGTTGGTGTACTCTACTGTGGCAGAGAGTGGTAACCACGTTAGCTATTAACTGTGGATCTGATGGCTGTGCAGACCTTAGCCCCTTCACCAACCAAGGGTCAATGCAGCAGCTATCTCTTATCTCCCTGAAGCAGGTTCCCTTGCTTGCCGTATAGCTTTCGTTGGTAGATTCCGCAATGCCCGAAAAGCCTCGTGTTGCTGATCCCTGTTTGGATGCTCTCTACAACGCTGCGCCTTTCTGCGAGTTTGGTTACAGCGCCTCCTAAGGTCAGCGATCTCGTCATTTCATCAGTAAGCAGCCTTTCGCAATGGCGTCCGCATTTTCCTGGGCATTGAGGCGTCACATGCTGAAGAGATGTGCCTTTTAATGCTCTGTACCATGCCATTTGCTCCATCGGTAACAGTTATGCCATCTTCCCATATTTGTAGGAAGCAGTCCCTATCAAAAAGTCGGTCCCTCCAGTCTTTGATTTTCGCAAAGGATAACTGCCTTCCACTCGGCTGTAACGTCACCTCGATTAAAATTGCACGATGATCGCTGTTCGTGTAGAAACTGCCAATTTTCCATGTCGTGTGGGATGCAATTGAACTATGCACGAATATAAGATCAATGGCCATAGCAGGAGAAAAAGTAAATGCCGTTTACTTTCACCCATGTAAAGCCAGAATGAAGATTCAAAGCCATACTTTGAAGGGCTTCCCGTTCGTGACCCATATATCCGATGTGCAGAATGCGTCCGGCATCCACTCAAGTCCTCTCAAGTTGCGATATTGCTCGCTTATTAGGACAAAGTCGAGGCGTTGCTCGAAGGCCGTTTGTCGCAGCAAGTCCTGGGCTGCCACACAGTGGTTTAGATTAAGTTGGGCGATTTTCATTGCCCTCCTGTTTTTTTAGCCTTTACTGCCCTCTGATGTTCCGGGCAACGGGCACTCCCTGCTGCGTGGTTACCACTGCAAAGCGCACATTTCGGCTCATTCTAACACATTGCCACCTTCTTGTCCGCATCTCCTACATAGGTTACTGTGGTCTACACTTCCTTTACAGTTTTGCGCCTGATGGTTGTAACCCCAGCTCTTGTAACATCTGGTTGGCTCGGTGCAATCCCGTATTCTGCAGGATACCCAACCTATGCGGACTTGTTGCGCACTCAACACCTTGTTTGCATCCACTACAGGCAACCCGATATAGACTGTCTGTGTGCCCCGGCATACCATTCCTATATTGCGCACCGTTAACTCATCTGGACGAATTATTTCACACTGTGTGTAGGGCGTCACACACTTCTTTTGCAGTTGTGATCCCTAAGCTAAATCGTCACCGTGTGCGTTTTTTGTCAAGAGTTCTAGCAGCAACTCATTCTTAACGATACTCCGAACAGCCTTGACCTTTGCACCTAGGCTCTTAAGCGCTGGCTCACTTTGGATCTTCTTCAAGACATCCGCGTAAGACGCATTCGCGGATGCCGAAATGATGAGAGCATCCGGCCTCGATTTGATGCCCTTATCTCATTTTTTCCGGCCAGGAACTTTGGTCAACTCCTGTACTTGGGGCAGCATGTGACCATCCTTATCCCGACTTCTGGCCTTCGTAATTTTGCTTGTATTTAGGGTTGGCTTTGGAGTTGCTGCCGTCTTGGGGGACGCTCCATGCATGCTCCAAGGTAGAATTTTGGCCTATTCCACTCGGTCTTTAGAGACAGTTAGAGAAGGGTGTCTCTTTGAGAAAGGAGTCTTCAAAATACCTTCGGGTCGTAGCCAAGGGGAAGACTGGGAGAAGTTATTTTTCCTAATAACTTTCTTTGCTTTCTCGTGCCTTTGTTCTATGGCAGAGAGCTCATATAGGGCCTTTATGCTCTCTACGTAGACTTGCGTACAACCCCATCCTCCAGCCACTCATTAACTTGTTTATTTATGGCTTCGTATTCTAATAGAGCATAGCGGCTTGGTTGTTGACGAAATGGCTTCATCTGTTCATCGGGTATAATCTTCATCCCGACATTCAACTGACGACTCAGTCGGTTTGTATCCATCAATGATTGACTGGATCAGTGGTTGAAACTGTAAGGGAGCGTCTATGTTATCACCATCATCGATTACGTTATATATACTTAGCTCATTTGTTGTAGCGCTGCTTGGTTGCGCTACGGCCTTTGAAAAGGTGAACCCTTCCTCATTAAACGACATACAAAACTGAGATAAGAAGTCAGACCCGAGCAACACTTCGTTTTGGATGTTGCAGTCTGGTACTACGACGAACCTTTGTTCTGTTTCGTTTCCATCGACCTGCACTGTGTCCACGAACGTACCCAGTGATTGTACTTTGCTATTGCCGAGGCCACGGAGAACAGAGTAATTCGTCTGCAACTCAACATTTTCCAGTTTCTTGAACACCGACTCGCCCACAATTGACACATCTGCACCCATGTCAACCAGGCCGGCGACTCTGAGCTACTTCACTACTACCACTTTACAACGCTTTGTATCTTTGTTAACCTGCACCTCCTTTACAACTCGTGAACAATAATCTGATATATGTCCCACGCTATCGCACTTAAAGCATTTCGTGTTAGCGTTACAATCCTTTCTCATATGCTCTGCTAATCCCCAATTAAAGCATCGAAGCACTCTACTAGTACTGGATCTGTTTTTTTGGCCACCACTATATTGGTCAATTTGGTTCTCCACAGCACATTTTCGCTCGTATACTTCGAACTTCTCTCTCAGTTCATGATATAATTTACAACTATACATGTGAAACTTGTACTCATTTTTGATGCTCAGTCCGTCCACTATATAGCCAATGACTGACTCGTCATCATTTTTTCCAAGCGCGGCGATTTTTTTCATGAAAATTCTCATCTTTTTTTTTCTTCCTTTCTGACAACTTTGCATGGACATCTGCGCTTCTCAACGTACTTTTAAATTCCGCTATGAGAACATTCCTCAGCTGATCGTATGTATTGACCATAACCGATTCTAAGAATAATTTTATACGCATCTGCGTTCTGCTCAAAATTTGTCAGCCAGTGCTCTACTGGAATAGTCTCACCGCCAAAATCAGGCAATATTCGGGCAAAATTGTCTATTGAAATCTTCGGCTCATTTTGCATTCTCTGAGTCACTTCATCTGCTTGTATTTTCAGAGTAAGCAATAGAATGATCTGTTGTAGACTCTGGCGGCTGTTCACTTTATTTAAGCCACCACCACCTGCTGTTGTATTGGCTCCAACATTGCCACCTGATGATGAACTACTTCATGTGATGCCGCCACCACCCCCAACTGCACCGTTTTCTTCGTTTCGCTTAACGTCCGATTCGTTTCCACGAATATCTGCAATTGCCTCTTGCGATCGTGTCACAACACCATACTGTCGTCCCTTTCCCTCTTTAACACCGACGTCTTCGTCACTCATACTCTTGTATTCGCTTCCAGAAGATGACGCAATAATTCTAGCAATTTCGTTTTGTATTCTGCTGCAGCACTGCTGACTTTTTCGTTTATTTCTTTTTTTTTTCACACCGTGTTTTTTTTTATTCTTATTTTTTTGTTGTTTAAAACTTCTTTTACTACAGCATTTTTGTTTATATTTTACTTTCTATCAATTAACTGCATAAGTTTGAGCATAATTTTTAAATTTTATTGTTCTACTTTTTTTTTTTTGACGGCTTTTATTTTTTTTACTTAGCCCCCAAATGTAAAGTTCAATGTAATATTATTATTTTATGTATGCCAGAGCAAGTTGTTATTTATAATTATTATTATATTATATTATTATATATATGTAAAGTTCAATGTTCTATATTATTAATGAAATTCACAAAGACCTCGGCGTAACTATGATTCAGGAAGAAATCATTAATGCTAGCAGGAGGTACCACAAAACATTAGAGCGACATACCAATCTAGAAATAACAGACCTTCCATCTCACGAATTGTCTATACGTAGACGCTTAAAACGAAGCAGACCAGTCGATCTGACCTAACTTAGGTTACGGGTGGCGCTGAGAGGCATCTTGCGGTTGTTGGCCTGCCGCAAGTAGCTCTCAAAAATGAGGCCTATGACACCCAGGATCATTATTCAAGAGACAATTCGAAAATGTTCGAATGTTGTCCACTGCCTTTTCCCCTCTTATTGTTAAAAATGTACTTAGTGTTTTCTTTTATTGGGACTATGCATTAATTTTAAAGGTTTTTTCACCAAAAATGGGGCTTTATTTCGATTTCAAAATGGATTGATACATCATTCAAAGTACTGTCCGTCGCTAGCCACAGCCTTTTCCCATCTTTCTTTCAATTTCCGGATTCCGTTTCTCCAAAATTCCGGCTTCTGGGCGGCTATGAATGAATCGATCCATTTTTTGGTCTCTTCATATGAAGAGAAGCGGTGTCCAGCCAGCTTACGCTGCATCTCCCGGAACAAGTGGTAATCCGAAGGAGCAATGTCTGGGCTGTACGGCGGGTGGGGTAGCACTTCCCAGTTGAGCGTTCCAAGGTATGTTTTGACGACCTGTGCAACATGCGGCCGAGCGTTGTCATGCTGCAAAATAACCTTGTCGTGTCTTTCGACCGTTTCCGGCCGTTTTTCAAGCAATGCTCGGCTCAAACGCATCAATTGACGTCGGTAGACTTCCCCAGAGATGGTTTCGTTGGGTTGGAGCAGCTCATAGTACACCACACCCTTCTGATCCCACCAAATACAGAGCATGAGCTTCGAACCATGAATATTCGGCTTGGACGTCGATGGCGCCGGTTGGCCGGGCTTGACATAAGTTTTTTTACGCTTTGGGTTATCGTAATGGATCCACTTTTCGTCGCCAGTCACATTACGATGCAAAAAACCCTTCCGGCCAAGTCGTTCAAGCAGCAATTCGCACGTGAAAAATCGGCGTTCGACGTCTCTCGGCTTCAACTCGTATGGCACCCAATTACCTTGCTTTTGGTTCATTCCCATCGCTTTGAGACGTCTGGAAATGGTTGCTTGGTCAACGTCCAACGTTTCGGCGAGCTCTTCTTGCGTTTGGCACGGGTCTTGGTCCAGCAATGCCTCCAATTCTGCGTCTTCGAACCTTTTGGGCTGGCCAGGTCGCTCCTTGTCCTCGGTATCAAAAACACCACTTTTGAAGCGTCGAAACCAGTACTCACAGGTTGAAATCGATGGAGTATGGTTCGGGTAGGCATCCAACAGCAATTGACGGGCCTGGGTGGTATTTTTCTTCAAATTGAAGCAAAAAAGCAAGGCTTCCCGCAAATTGCGTTTTGACGGTACGAAAGTTGACATACTCGGAGCACAAAAAAACTATGTTGTGTACACTTCAGCGAAATGACAGATACTGGTAAACAAAGCCTAATGATGAGGCTTTGACATGAATATATTATAGTTACAGTATTGCCAGATGCGATACTGTTGTAAATAACGCCATCTGTGTGCAACCTTTAAAATTAATGCATAGTCTATATTTAAGATATAAGATGTAGGATAACAATAGTACATATCCAATCGGGAAAAAAAAAAAAAAAAAAAAAATATCTCCTATACTATTAAGGACATCGTTGGGATGAAGACTTTTCAACTGACGGCGGGTTGTGATGTGTGTCAGGGGTTTGGAGTGCTTCAGCAAATGTTCATTATATCGGTTGCTGAAGAAATTGATTTAGTCCATCACTTTTTGATGGTATATGGAGCCGCAGTACAAACTTTGGGCACAACTTGTTTGTAAACCATCAATTTGTTGCTGTATGACAGTTTACTGTTTGCACGCAACCCAGTCCAATTTCCTTATTATACTCTTCACGCAGTGAATAGTATTATAGTTTGCCATGAAGTTTGTAACAACAGAAGGAGACAGTATATTCTTGATCAGCTCGATGAGATGAATTGATTAAGCCATGTCCGTCTGTATGTATGCAAACTAGTCCCTCAGTTTTTGAGCTCTAGCTCAAATTTTGCGCGAATCTTTCTTTTTACTATACGCAGTACATTTGTTGAAACCAGCCGAATCGGACAACTAGGGGGTACGTACCTCCCATACAAACCACCCATTAATATTCATGTTCTTATGAGAAAAACGTTTTTGTTTTTACCTTCCAAATTGAACCTTGGACACTATAAGTTTCCAGAAAAAACGCAATACAATGGTCGGAACCAGCCGAACCGGACCACTAGTGGGTACGTTCCATACAATTCACCCATTAGAAAAACTTTTTTTTTGTTTTTTTTTTTTTGTTGGTCCTATTGGCCTGAAACTTGGGCACCACAATTTTCCAAGATAAGCGCAGAACCTTTTTCGGAACCAGCCGAATTTGGACCCCCCTACCTGCTCATTTAAATTCTTTTTCTTATAAGAAAAACGTATTTGTTTTTTGTCCTATTGAACTAAATTTTAGATACTAATAGGTTCTTATCAATGTCCATATAATTCGTAAGGTTCAGACCCTAGAGTTACCAGATGATATAGCTCCCATTCAAAGCCAAACCCAAATTAAAATTTTTATTGGTAAAACTTTTGTTTTTCGTTATCGAACAGAAACTTGAACAGTATAAGTGTCTGACCAATATTCAACAACCGTGTAATTTTCAAGACCCTAGGATTACTGTATCGCAAAGCTCCCAAACAAATATGTCGGTCTCAGCGTTGAAATGCTCTATGTGTAGTGACTATCAATAAATAAATAAATAAATCAAATCAATAATATTCCTGAATGCTCTACCTCTACCACAGAGCGTAGGCAAAAACGTTTTCTAGGGGGTGCGTGAAGAGTATATCAACTTCGGCATAGGCGATGTTAAACTTCTTTTTACTTGTTTTTTGATTGCAGCACGCTGTGACACTCTTTACATGGGCACGTCAAGTAATGCGTTTATTCAGGATCATCCGTAGGTATCGAAGGTGACCTGAGAAATGATTCTAGCGTAATATGGTATAACTGGACAAGCGCCACGCCTCAAAGTTGTTACCAGCAAATTATCATTTTCTGGCATCGGCATGTCCGCCATGAATAATGCGTATTGAACTTGTTCAAGGACACTGCCCTTCGGTACACCAGCCTTGATGCGCTTTATGCCAGAGTCTGCATCACGAAATATTACGAATAAAGTTCTATCCGTCAAATTGCTCTTGAGCAGAAGATATTGCTTACCTGGGAAAAGCCTTATCTGTTGGATGACGTCCAAGAATACAGCTGACCAATACATTTTTGTTTCAAACACACATAGAATGTGGTGGACTTCTCTTAGCAGTTATTCTGGCATACCATGCTGAGCTCTAAACCCAAACTGATGGTTTGGAATAGCATTCTGGATGCTACACTTTACACAAATGAAAAATGTACAGGAGGATTTTGTTGTCTTTTTTTTTGTTTTATTATTAAAAATGAATAAATTTCTTCTAAATGAAATTTGAAAAATTCATTAATTATTCCATTATTAAAAGTTTCTGTTAATTATAGATAGCTTTATCATGCGCTAAGCTAAGCACAATGCATTAAAAATTCGAACGCGTGTATTTTGTTGCTCATGCTGTGCTTTTTCTTAAATCTGTATTTTGTAGTTGCATTCCTCTTTGTGTGTATTGCGCTCTTCGTTATTTCTTTCTTTGCTTTTGGTTGTGTTGCTTTGCTTTATATTGAATTTAGTTTGCTGTAAGGATCCGCTGAATCTATTGGATCCCAGTAGTATGCTCGGACGCAATAGTCCCTTTTTCAGTAGTTATTCTGTAGTCCCTTTTCTTATCCACTTGGGTCTAGCCACGAGGGAGACAGAAGCGAGCCAGTAACAGAGAGTACATTTAAGAGGCAAAATTTGAACTGGTGTCGAGAGCGAAAATTCTGAACAAAGCAATGAGAAAACGAAACGTTATGGAATTTTGCGAAGTGCAGTGAATACGCGTATTGTTGAACGGGTGCATTTGGGAAGATTTTTGTCAAATTTGAGTGGTGTTTACTGTTTTTACAAAGTGAAAAAAATTTTGTGATACACGCGTCTCATTATTTGTGCCGGCGTCTTAAAGACAATAAAGTGAGGTGAGTGGTGTTAATATTTATTGTTTATTCCTTAAATTTGTACTATTACTTTCTTAGGAACCTGTGGAAATCGAATTAAATTAAATATGATTTTTTATCAGTGCCATTATTATGCAAGGTAAGTGAAGAAAAATATTTTATAGAGTGAATTTTTAAATTGCATTTCTGAGGTGAAGGACATAGCAGCCAGTGCCATCTTTTAGTTATGTTAAGTTTTTACAATTGCAATATCTATAAATAAATAAATAATAAATAAATCGCTTTTCTATATGTATTTCCTAATTTCTAACTGTCTAGCATTAACAACAAACTGCAAACAACGTAAAATAACAATTAATATCGGTGCGCCATTTAAATAGGTAAGTAAAAAACAGAAAAAAAATAAATTTAGTACAATTCATACAATTTTTAATGTAAATTTCTTTTTTTTTTCATAATTTCTAATGAAGACCTGCTTCCAACTCCGGAAGAAGCGACTGCACAAGAAGCAGTATCTCAACAGGAAACACGGGAAGCTGGACAAGGAAATAGGAAAAATAGCGTTGGAAAAAGAATTTTTTTTTTGATAATATTTAGACTTAAGTTGTAAAAAAATGAATAAAATTTAATATGAATTTAGAATCTTTTTAATATCAATTTTAAATTGAGGAGCTTCAAATTTCAGAACTTGACCTTTTGGGACCGGTGCCGCGCTAGTCCCAAAGAGAGCGGCGCAGCGTCGATCCCAAGGTAATCGAGCGGTGGCGATTGACCCCTTCGTAGGACTTCCCTGTGTAAAATTCGCCGCTTATTTATATGTAAAAGAGATAGGAATGGGACTGCTGGCATCCCAAAGGGACTATACTACAGGGTTGCTTTACATTTGTTTTGCTATACAAATACAAAGTAAAAACAGTTCAACATCCTCACATATTATAAAATAAAGTACTGTAGTTAATCTCTCGGTTAAGTTAACCGAATTTAAGTCTTCACGTACCGTTTTAAAAAGTTGACTTTTGAGTTAACTTGTTAACTTTTCTGAGCGTATGAATTTGATTTGGTCAATCGTGAGCGTTTAATTTGTGTACTGTGTAAGATTTATTTGAAAACATGTCAACAAAGCAGAAAAAACCATCGCACATCAGATTAGATTTAAACCAAATGTGGTGATTTTAAAAAGAAATTTATCAAGGTATTCACGAAAATCGATGGAAGTTGGATTATGGTGTATCTAAATAAGCCATCTCAAAATTAAAAAAAAAACATCATGAAATTTTTGAAGCAGTGGCGGACACATACGAAATAGCACATAAGAAAACACTCCATAAACCAGAATAAAGAACTTGATGAAAACTTGTATAAATGGATCTTAAACCAACGACAGCGTAACTCAGTCACCGACAA